>VRYO01001878.1:29703331-29753921 GCA_009812075.1 Sialia sialis
AGGCTGAGTCAAATCCTTGCAGATCTGGGGAGTTTTTCAAAGCTCAAAGATGTGCATCATGTGCAGAGGACACTGATTTACTGTCACCAAACAATTCCCAAAGAACCAACAAGATTTGGTTTTTGTTCACTTACTGCAAACACAACCCACAGAGTTACATCAGGGCCAAGTTCAGGCATTCAGGATCAGCCTGAGTAGTATATACATCTCCCAAGAAATGCAGTAGTCAAGATTTCCCATATATACTTATAATTTGTATATATTTAATGATTTTTAAAAAGGAATCTCACTCAGCCAAATTTGATCAAAATACCAATTTCTGTAAAAGCTTTTGTGGAATCCAAGTCTATGTTAAAATACTGACACAATAATATTCAGCTTTCATACAGGTATTCTGAGAAATCAAAACTTTGTTAATAATTTTAACTTAACCTTGTTGATGGCCAATTACCTCATGAATAGGCCCAAACACCAACAACCTAAAGGAGCAGAAAAGCTTGGGAAGTATGACCTGAAACGACCAAAAGCATCCATCAGTTTTTACATGGCCTCAAAAGGTTTCTGTTTTTCAGTACCAATGCTGAAAATAAAGATAAACCTGAAAAGCAAAAATCCACTGGCACATTATGGAACTAGGGAAAAGATGTCCCTTTGTATTTACAGCTTCAATAAACCTTTACAAAGGGTACAGTGCAAATTCAGCAGCCATTAATGAAGGCTATAATTTCCCAATGAAGTAGTACTGCCTGGCAAAGTTGTTTTCTGAGTTCTGATACTCAGCCAGTCAAAGCCAAATCTGGAGCGCCCCAGTGACAAACCGGCCTGATTATCCTCATCAGAGAGGGAAGTTGACAAGTTTGTCAATCCTTCAACTTTTTTTTCTTTTTTTTTTTTCATACTTTTCTCCAATAAAAGAGTGGCATCTCTTGAAAGCTTAGTTTACACTGCTGGGACAGTACCAGAGAACTAAACAAACCTGTTTTGCTGTACATCACACAAGTTTACTCTAAGCTCCTGTTCTGGTTACACTGATTAAATAAACTTGCTCAAGATGAGAAGTTGTTTGTTCTTGCTCAACTTCCTTCTATAAGCAAAGCACTGCATCAAACTGAACCTGTTCACAACACATTTCCCTTTCCATGATGACAAGAGAGGGAGCAGAAACAGGACACCTGCCATGAGCATTCTGCCTCAAAGGAAGACTCAAACCCCAGAATCAACCAAAAACTCCAACCAAGCAACCTTTGCTTTGCATCTGTAGGGTGCAAACCAAGGGTAAGAAGTGCATTCTACATCGATTTAGGTCTGCAAACTCCCAGCACTGAAGGGCTCAAGCTGGAAGCAGCACAAGTGTTCTACTTCAAAACCATGGAGGGACTCCCACTACTGTCAGCATGGCACTAACTCTTTGTATGCAAGACTGGCAACTTCCCATGTTGTTTAACATCTGCAGGGCCCATAACTGCACTCAATTACCTTTATAAAAAACATCCCATAGCCTCCCCCTTCCAAGTCTTAACTTTCTTTTTCCTTCCTGCCAGCATTTCCCTCCTCCCCAGTTTTTAGTAAAACAAAAAGCGTGGGAAGAACAGTGAAATTATTTTATTAATGTTATCACAGCACCTAAAGGGATCATATCAACAACACTGTCCCGCAGTAACCACAATACTGCACAAACAAAAACCCTACCACAAAGGCCAGCCCTGAAGCAGTGTAAATGCTACAGAAGAAGCTGCAGGTGGATGTTAAGTGGCACAGAAAGCCCAAGGTGACACAAGGCTTCTGGCCAAGAGGATAAGTGGTGACACAGGGCAGCAGCTGCTCAGTCATTGTCAGCCTGTGGCAGGCGCTGCAGCAGGTGCCTCCAGCCCTCCAAACTGAAAGAGCTCTTGTGCCACAGTAACCAGTGGGAGTTTTTATGTAACTGCTGCAGGGACAGCAACTGACTTGTCTTCAGTCTCAGCTTATCTGCAGCCTCAATCTTTCTTTTCAAAGAACATTTTGGACCATTTAGTCATTTTATTGTGGTACCCTTGAAACTCAGCATCTTAATTCTCCAGCTTAACATAGCAATGATTCCATTTTACAGAGTAGTTCAATTAAGATTGCATGTGCATTGCATTGCCTTCTCTTTCCTAAGACTACAATTGCTTTCCACGCAAATAATGTGAAAAAATATCCAATTACTTCACTGATAGTCTCAGCTCAGTTGTTCAAAGTTCCTTCTCTGCTTTCAATCTTGCCTGTAATTCAGTTTTTGACAGCTCATGTAATTCTCCTGTATCTTCTGCTTTATTCCTAATCTTTAAAAGACGTAAAAAAATACTAATTTTGCTCAATCTCTCTCGATAGATTTTGTTAATTCACTATCTAAAGACTATCACAAGCACATTTCTAACTGCTGAATTTTTTTACATGTTTGAAGAATGGATGCACCTATATATTTACCTCCTACAGCTCAGTTCAATGGCAAATTAGTATTACATAAATGTTACTCAAGAATGCAACTTTGCTTTTGAATTTAAAAAAAACTTACAGGCAATCACTCCAATGTGGCTAGAAGCATGGGAATAGAAAAAACAGTAAATTCTAGGCATATTGAGCCAAAGAGAAAAAAAGCTAGAGGCAAGAGTATAGGTCTATGTTCTTTTGTGCAAGGAAAGCTATGAACTGAAGATCAATTCTCTGTATCAATCCTGTAATATCATTATGACACATGACATACCCATTTCTTTCATGGCATTACCTTTATCACATAAAACAAATTACAAAGGCTGATTTGTAATCCAGTCTACACTTAACCTAATAAATCCACAGTTAAGTCTTAACTGTAAATTCCCTTTTAATTGCTCCATTATACAATTTATTGTTTCTGACAACTATTTTCACACTGTATTTGTTCTCCATATAAGCAGCAGGCATAAATAGTTACAATGAGATGCTGCTCATTAGCTTGGAGAAAAGCATGCTTGCCTTGGGCCTGGATTGTGTCCTATACTTTAAAAGACGAAATTCTCTTCATTACCATCAGCCTATCTATTCAGGAAGCAGGTCCCCTGACCCCCAGATCTTTCCAGTTCTATCCAATCCTCTCCAAGAGGAGGTCCTGCAACACATCACTCTTTTCTTTGAAGTGCTAAACATTTTTCTCTTCATTTAAAGTGGTCCTAATCCTACAAAGTAGTTGATTTTAGCACTATTTTGAAGCACTAGACCTCAGTAAAGAGCCAGGATACAATCTGCCTCTCAAAAGCAGCTATAACACATTACCTGGAAAGTTTATCAAACATGTTGACAAGCTTCATAGCTTCATACTCTTTTTGTTCTTCTGTCATTTCATCCATTGGATTGGGCATTGGTTCTTCTAAGTGACCAGTGATAAGGTTAATGCTGAAGGTGAAAAAAACAACACAGTTTACATTTCTGCAAGAACAGGTACATTTTCTATCTTCTTAATAGCTGGAAACAGGAAGAACTCACAGAACCCAGCAAGACTAAAACTCCACATGAAAGATTTTGTTACAAATACACAAGGTTCATATTTATACTGTATTTTCTCATTAATCATGACTGGATCTTTGTGTTGATTCACTGCATTAATGTCTGTGCTCAAAAATGCACAGGCTAGTAGTTCTTGTTGGAACTCAGGAACAGTTTGAAACCTGGGGAATGATAATGGTAACAATGACATTAGTACTAATGACATAAATAGGGAACTGAATGACAGATACATGTCTGAAACTAATTCTGTACAGGCTTGTTTTAAAAATATAGATAGATTCCAAGTATTTTTCCATTAATTAATCACTGCTATTTCATGACGATGATTTTTTGCTCAAAGCAGATTGTCACTTTACTTTGAGCATTTACAAAGCCAGCTTTTATTTTCACTGTTAATACAAGTGTACAGTGATACAGAAATGGTAACAAAAGCAGAGAAGCAGTCTTGAAGAAAACTTTCAGGGCACATTATCCTTTCAAACATTTTAATCACAAACATTTAACAGCAATACAGAAAATCAGATGCATAAATCAACTGACAGTTATCCTGAATGTTTCATTTAAGTGTTAGCTTTTAACTAAGTTGATATTATAGTTTTACTTATATGCATATAATTGAATGTCAGGCCTTTGATTGAAGAGCAGAGAGAAAACAGCAAGAAAAAAATCCTGAAGTGCAGAAATAAAAAAGAAACCTGCTGGTTTACAGTTAATTTCTTAGCATAGAAGCAGCATAACTCCTAAATCTCATACATTTAATCCTGTCCTTTGTTCATGTACCTTAATAAGAAGCTTTCAATAAACCACAAGTGCCCACCATATACCTAATCATGTCTGTGTAATTCAAGGAAAACAGAGTAAAACAGAAGAACAATGTTAACACTTCAGATCTCCACTATCTACAATTTCAGAACATCTTTAAAATAGCATTAAATCTTAGAAGTAACACGATAAACTAAAACCTCTAACACAAATCAAATACAACTAATAAAAATCAGCAGAGCTTCTGTGTGGTCACTGAATCCTTCAAACAAATAGATTGGATTCCTCCTGCAAGACTTCTATAGATTTTGCTCCTTCCATATTTACATATGTGACCTACTTGGTTCTTTTCGAAAATTTTAGTACAGGGCAATCTGAAATTCAGTCAAAACTGAAACTAAACCTACTGACTTTCTCACTTTTAACAAAGTTCTGGCAAAAAGCTTTGGCCATATCTGAAACCATTACTTTCTCCATTACAGAGACAAAATCAATAGTTAGCAGCTTAGCAAAATTCACGAGTTCCTTGAAATTCCGGGACAAAACTCATCCTTGCTAAGTTTGCTACTAATTTTTTTTCCTTTCAGTTCCTTAAAAATCTCTTTCCATACTTGAATTTTAAAAGTTATTAAGATGTTAAATCATTCTGACAGCAACATTTTCTTGTCCCCTGCAACCATATCTGACTACCTAATGGTCAGTATTAGAGGCTGGTTTCTCAATAATTAGACCATGAAATCAGCAGAAGACAGAAATAAATCCAAGCACATATCATTCCAAAACTGGCCTCTATGAAAAAGGTAAAAAAAAATGCAAAAATTATGTCAAAAGAATCCAAAATGCAACAGGATATATGACATTGAAAACAATACTATACTTTGGCTTTGCAGATTTGTATTCTTCTGTGTCTGTATCTTCATCATCTGAGTACCAATGATCTCCTCTTCCTCCAGCTAGCAGGCCCCTGGCTGCCAGCAATCCTGCTGCATTACCATAGCCTGTGTATTTCAACAAGCTATCGACTGCAAAGAGGATACAGAAAATTATTCAGCTGCAATCAGCTACAAAACAAGCCCCACCAGAGTGCTCCAAGAACTGAGAGTTACAGTAAGAGGCAAATATACCAGTTATAGCAAGATTTTATACAAAAGGGAGAAGAAAAAGTATTTTTTACCTCTCTCTTTACAAAGAACAAAAAGAAATTCTGCTGCAATTTGCTTTACTCCAAGGTCAACGTGTGTCATAAGGCGCACGAGTTTGTTCCTCACTGTTGTGCCAACTTCAGGGCGGTTTGAGACATCTCTTAGTGGAGGTAGTACCTGGCAGCACAAAAGAAAGGGAAGAACAGCATAAAATGCATGGAAATAGCTTGCAAAATCAATATTTGCAAGGAAAAAAATGTCGTCAACAGAACAAAAAAAAATAAAAAACTGTCCTTAAAAAAAAGGCAATAAAATCAGACAACTATGCCCACATGCATTAGTAGTGACTTTTGCTTCTTAATATATTCAAGCTTTCTGGTCTGTCATTTTGTCTCAAATTTGGACTTTAAATGGATGTCCCAGGAGAGCAGGTCATCAGGCAGCCATAACCTCATGTTCTCTGTTTCTTCTGTTTTGCTCAGGTATTTTGTAAAAGTATTAGAAATACCAGTTTAAGGAAACTTATACTCTTAAAATGCTGTGTAGTCTATGCAGAAGAATAATGTGCTTAATGGAAAAGCAGGAAAGTAAGTACAATGCAAGTTCTACTACGATTTTCTACTACTAAATTTCAAAAATGGGCTCTGCATATAGAGGAAATGCATACTTCAACCAGAAAACACTTTTAAAAACTCAAGCTAAATTTCAAGAAATATTTCGGAGAAATCATTATTTAACATTTCCTCAAACACACTATTTTCTCATTAGAGGTCATTAATATCATTAACTTCAACCCTCAAGAAAGCCAGGTAGTACCAAAAAAATGGCTTTTTTGGCAAACTAACTTGTGCCTCCTTGTGTGGATGCCTTCAGACTCAAAATCTATGTAAATTTTTTCATGTTCAAAGGATATATGATATGATCTGCAAACAATTCTGGGCCATAACATGAAATATTTAATGATCTGAAGACTCTAGTAAGAATTACAGATCTCCAATAATTTATTAGGGAATAAAAGTATGTTGCCATCATAAGAAATTGCAAGTCCTTTGTCTTCTAGGTATCTAACAAAGTGTCATGTCCTGTGCAAAATTAAAGCACAATTACCACCAAAATTGCATGAATGCTACAGTACTGACTGCTTTGGATAAAACAGACCCTGTCTTTTTCAAGTATTCAAACAATTAACAAAAACATTTTACTTTGTCCCTGCTTACTCCCCACAATGGGGATAGTACCATGACTGCCATTTCCCAGTGTGTTGTAAGAATGAATTAATGTTTTTAGAGTACTCTAATACTAATACAGTGATGAGTGCCATAGGATAGTCCATGAGGAAATCAATCATCCTGTCTTCAGATCACAATTTGAATAGCACACAATAAATGAAGCCCAAGGCTCGCACTTAACAATGAGGGTAATTCAAAATATCAAACATCCAGTCATGCAGTTAGCAACATCCATCCATTCTCTGCACTATATGAGGCAGTGGTCCTGTGGCAGGAGTCAGCATGCAATTATATTCGAACATCGAGATGCCCAGATGTTGTAAAAACATGCAGACAACTTCATTTTCTAGCTTCTGAACACTTGGCTCTGCAACTTTTTTTTTTAATAAAGTTAACAGATCAGTAAAGTATCCTAAAAACTGACTGCTGTGAAGAAAAACAAACAACAAGTTTCTCAAATTCCTCCAAAATATTTTTCTGGCATAGATGAAAGATGCAGAAAATATATGCTCCGTTTCTTTTTAAATTCCATTTATGAATTCAGGCACAGCTTTGATCTGGGAGCAGCACCTAGGATGCAACTCAAAAGCCACTGCAGCTTAGGAGAAGGACAGAAGAAACTAGAGGAGCAATTTCTTTCTCTTAATCATCTTTTAACTTCTTTCTGCTTGACCTCAGGAAAAGCAGCAAAACAAACAGAAAACACCCCACTCCACCACCAAGCTACACAGATCTTTTAGCTCTTTAACCATGGCACAGAAATCTTTTTCCCTATTAAAAGCCACAGCTCTTTTGAGAGACAAGAGTCATGAAATGTGCCTCTGTCCAGGGACACTTTTACACTGGTACACAAGTCTTAATCCCAGCAACTCCTTCCTGCTGAGGTAAAACTAAACTCAAGCAGAACCCATCACAACACCTGTATTCTCACTGGCCACCACACAGATCTGCAAAGTTTAATTAACTGCACTGAAATGTTTCTTATTTGCTGAGTGTAAGGGAACAAACCTTACTGAGTTTTTCACCTGTCTCACAGGATCCATGGTGACTCACATTAACAGAGCTTTAAAATATCCCTGATGCTATTATTTAACAGCTCTACAGAGTTCCATGCATCATGGAACTCAGGCCATAATATCAATGACTGAAAAATTATTTCTACAGCACTGTTCTGCACTGATGTACAAACCTCAAACATCATCATTAGCCTAATATTCAAATTTTGATGAATATTTTACTTACCTGAGCTTTGATAAACTTCCTGATATTCCTGTGAGTTCGGCAGCATTCAGTTAATAAACTGAGAACTGGAGTCAGACCTTCTCTATAGCTGCTTCCCTAAAATAAAACCAAATACAAATAAAACATTTTAAGAGCAAACTTTCCTTTTCAAATTCATTGAATACTTAAAAAAAGTTCTATATGACAGCCAAAACATGAACTTTACATAAAGAGCCAAATGTTCACCTTCAGACTCACAGCAAAAAGCTTCAGATATGCACAGGAATTTGTTCTTTATTTTGAGGTGTTTCACAGTTTAGTACAACATCAGTATTCGTGCTAAGTACTGGCTGAAAGGTTTATATAAAAGTTTGATATATGTGCACTTTTTGCTTTAGGGAAAAAGGCCCCTTTTGTGAAAAATCCCTGCAGTCCATACCTTGTCTATTCTCTTCTCCATGAAATCCAGTAAAATCTGAATAGCTCCCATATTCATACCATTGTATTTTATATCTGTTTCCTCTTGGGACGATGGATTAATAAGAACATCCAAGCAAGAAACAGGAACATTGCTTAAGAGGTTGATTGCATTGCTGAAACAGATTTTAAAAATTCATTATTCATTTGGAAGGAAGAATTAAAAACAGAGTACAACTCACCATAAACTGCTTGTACAAATCAAAAAGAGGCCCTACAACTCAAACAATGCTTTATTTTCTCCTCTCTGGGTTTTAAAGAAGGTGGCCTGCATTATCGCCTGAGTGCTGGCTATCGGAACAGACAAGGATAAAGAAAGACAAAAAGTTCAAAAGCAGCAGTGCAGGATTATTTCCAGCCTCCACAGTATTCCATCCCATGGATAAGGCACAGCCTCCAGCAGCAAGTTACAGCAGCTGACCTTGCAGGACGGCAGGGGGAACTCTCGCATTGATTTGCAGTAGTCAGTTTGTTCCTCCTTGAAACTTAAAACATTTTACCACATATCCACATTACCAACATTAGTGTGGCAAAATACAATATGGACAACATTTCCTCTTGCTGTAACAGGGGGCCAAAGTGGCCATTTCCTAGGTCTCCTGAAATAGTTTCATTTTTATTTAGCTTGCAGTATATATGAAATACAGAAGGCTTTTAACACATTACAAGAAGACTCAGGTTTATTTACCAAGCACTACCCTTCAGTAACTGGCAGTGTTCTCGCTCTACAACACAAAGAGAAACATTTCCAAAGAGCCATTAAGTGATTTAAATTAGGCCACAGAGTCCCTCCCTCCTCTTTAATGGAGTAAGGTGGGACTTACTTTGCAAGGATCTCTTGCAGGGTACACATGCCTTGAGTTTGCTATCTACTCTGCTCTCACTGTACAGACCTGGGCTTGTACTGTTCCTGAACACTGGGAGAAATTACACAGATGCTGCAAAAATTAGAATTCTGCCATTATTTACTTGCTGATGTCCAACTCAACTTATAAATGAATGTATTTAGAAATGGCACAAAACTATTCAGGTTTACAGACTTCAAAATACCAATGAACCAATGAGCACCGATATTTCAAGGACTGGTGAAGTGTGCCAAGAATGGAGAAAACTTTTCAAACAACTTCATTTAAGATTTTTAATAATATCTACTTAGAAGCTGCCCTTTGTTTCTAAGTTATTAATACAATTCTAACATAGAATTAGCAAAAGAGAAACCAAACCATGGCCATCAGACCGTAACAGGATTTCTAACAAATCTGCTGGTTCTGGTTTGATCAGACTGGGTGGCTGTTCCACACTGTGCCATCTCCTTTTTGCTCTTTCAGTAATTGAAATTCAGACCACTATTACTTTTGGGAACGCTTGTTCTCTTTGCTTTGTTTCTAAATCCTGCTCAAGATATGTCTTTTATATCACGGAAGTTATTCCTCTCCAATAATACAGCAATAGTCAGAAATAAAACAGAAGAAATTCAACAAATATTTGGTGGCTTCAGGCCTTTCATCAAAAGTTTTCTTTTTACCAGTTTCTTATTAAACAACCAAGTTCCCAAACACCTACAAAATTAATTTTCTGGATCACTGTGCCTGAGCTATTCTTTTCAATAAATGAAGCCCGGCTTTCTGATCTTTGTCACTCCACTGACAGTTTTATTTGTGGCAGAGGAGTGTATGAAATTCTCCAGCTACTAGGAAGTCAGTGACTATGCACAGATATGCACAATAGTGTTTGCATTCCTACTCCAGGGGGTAGAAATACTGTGTATATTACTCTCCCCTTTTCGGCTTCCTAGAGATCATTAATCACTGGGACATGACATCCACCCACTCATGCTCCCAGCCCCCTCCTGCTATGCAAATTCAGAAGCAAAGGCCTATTTAGAGCCAGTGAATGCCTTGATTAAATCCTTGTTAGTAGGCAAAAATGGCACTCACTCTAACCTGTGCTACTTTAACTTGTTCATATTCCAACATTAAGTAACAACCCAACAGAACCACAATGGCAATACTGACGACTAAAGCAGTTAAAATATTTTTATGGCTAACTTCTGCTTTTTTTGTTAGAAATAGTCACACTGACAATCAGTACATCATGGGTCAGGGCATGTATCCAACACTCAGTGTTCACCTAAAATAAATCCTCAGCTTACACATTCAGAGCACAGGCATTCAAATGATGCACTTTAACAGGCTGCCCAAACCTTTCACTGAAGCATCTTAGGCTTTGCAGATTTGCAAACCTAGGGAAGTGTAAATGATCAGCAATCTTAAGGAATATATTTATATCTCCCTGATGCTTCATTCACCACTGTTTGTATTTAATTTTTTTTTTTAACACAGTTTTCATAACTGCCTTACTGATAGGCTCCAGGAGGAAAGCAGAGCTGGAAGTTGTGCTCTGCTGTCTGACTCACACCTCATCTCTAGCAATAAAGATTGCACGGTCAGAGTTCAGCGTGCTGAACGGCCCAAATGATGACACAGCCTCTCTGTTTTAGCTACATACTGCTGACAACAGTTTACTCATTCATTAGTGCACCTCCTATCAGGAATTAAGTTTTGCTTGTCCAAACAGATCAGTGGACTGAATTGGGGCCCTCTGATGCAGGCCCCAGTCCCTCTGAGGATTTGCAGGGGCACTGGTGGAAAAGTGTGTTCAATCATTCAGCTTTTATTGCATTCTTGTAGCATTCAAAGACAAAACTCAGGTTCAGCAAAAAAGCTGAAATATTCAAATCACAACAGTCAAATCCTGCATGGTGTCTTGTACCACATAATCAAGATTGAATACCACAAGCAATGATGCTATATTTGCTTTATTTACTCTTCAGCTAACTTAACCAGCCACAATTTGCTAACTGAGAGACAAAATTGTTTTCTCAGCATAGCAGAGAGACTGGTGCAGTGCTACACTGAGCCTGCAGGCGAAGGAGGAACAGCTGAAGTGATACAAGTCAGTGATGTGCTTCTTTCCTGCCTCCCCCTCTCAGAATTATGGAGAGCCTTTGCTTTGATTTGGGGTCTCCATAAGGCCCAAGTAGGCAGCACTGCTGCAAAAAATCTCCCTTGTGACTGAAAAAGGCAAGGACAGAAATCATACCAACACTACATCATCTTCACAGCTGCCTACTTCTTTATGTAAAGCCCTTTCTGGATCTCAGCTGCAAGTGTTTGCAAAAGCAAAAGGACCTGCATAACTTGCATCCTTTTGCAATACCACAAGACAAATTTTACAGGGCAATATACTCAACTGAGTGATCAGACTGGTCAGATTTCTGAGCAAGGGAACAGATCTTGGGAAGAGTATCAGCTGTATGATAATTCTTGCAACTCTCTTATAATTGTCATTTTTATCCAAAACTCTTAATTTCTCCCAGCAGTAGGCATTTTATTCCTGCCAGTACCTCCCTTAAAGGCAGCTGAGAACACAAAGCACCCACCATAAGCAGCAGCAAAGAGAAAAAACTAACTGCCCTTCAGGATACAGCACTAACTTCAGTCATGGCAACTACTGCAGCAATATCCTAAATTATTCCAAACTAGTCTGCACCAACTGAGAAGGGCTCTGATGCAGGATTTTCATGTTCACCTCCCAAGACTGTTGATCTCTAAGAGCCTTCCAAGATTTTAATCAAGGTCATTTAACACTTTCAAGATTGCTGGGTGTGAAAAGTTCTATCCTTCTTCCTAGAGACTGGCTCAGAAGACTTTCAAAAGATCCTATAGTTAGATACACAGACATCTCAGAAGAAGAAAATGGCAACATTTCAGTTCTGAGGGAAGCTACTGTACTGTCAGGCCCAGTGAACAGTGTCATAATGAAAGAACAGTAACACTAAACAAAGAACCACCACCTCACCACAAATAATCTGAATTTTGATTGAATTACTGGCTGCCAATACATAATAGCTGGGTGCAGAACTGAGGAAAAGAACACAAACCACACACATAAAACTGTACCATTCACTCATTTTTGAAAAAAAAAAAAAACAAAAAAAAACTACCAAGGAAAATTATTGGTACTTTCAATAAAGCTGCCTAGAACTATTGGGATAAAATGTCAATTTGTTACTTCCACCCCAATCCATCAGAAATGCAAAACTTATATCTAGAAATCTCAAAATGCAGCATTTCCATCAGCTTCTGTGCAAAACAACAGGAGGTGCATTCCACTTCAATTTGAACTACACTTAGCACATCAGTATGTATTTTTCTCCTCAGATACACACATGTGAGCACAAAAACAAAATTTAAAAAAAGGTAAGCTTCATTATTCAGTGATAGAAAATAAAAACCTTGCCAGCCACCTTCTCTCTGGAAAACTGGATATGTTTAAACAATGTTTGAGGAACACAGTTTTCATCAAAAACAATTAACAATATTAACTAAAAATAAATTAAGGTTTCATTGTTTCTCAGATTTCCACTTTAGATTTCAGGCAAAGTGACTTCTATTTAGGAAAACCAACCAAACAAAAACCTTTTAACATAGATTGGTTCTGTAACTCTACCAACCTGTGCAACTCTTCAGTTTTTTCTTCAGTAGGGCCCGTGGTTAATAAGCAGTGTCGAAGGATGGCAGCCATGTAACGAAATTGATGAGATTCATTCTATATAAATATAAATTATGAAGATATTTTTTCATTTTGAAGATTGCAAGTGAGGGTTTCAGGTCACTAGAATAATAAAAGTTAAAGATGGAAAATACCTATTAGATCATAACATCCATCCCTATCAATAAAAGGACTGTACCTTAGTGTTCACTGAATGCTTAATGCTACATAACTCTCATAAGCTGACTTTGAACCAGGCCTTGTAAAACTCACTGGGGAGCTTTTTCTAGTTAAATCAGCCTTCATTACTAGAAAACCCAGTTACTAGTGTTTGCTGAATTCCATACTGCTATTCCTAACATACCACTCTCTTCCTTCTTGCATTTACCCCAGGCCACCTCTTTATCCATTTAGATTATGCATGTTCTTCATTTACAGTAATTTCACAATTATAAGCCGCACCTTTCTCATTGAAGAATCCAGCCTACCCCAGTAGTGCGGCTTATATTCAGGTGCGGCTTATATATGGACAAATCCTGCAGTCTACCCGGCTACCGGAGGTGCGGCTTATAATCATGAAATTACTGTAATTTGTCTTCTCCTCATTTAGGCCTTTTGCTGCCAAGTTTAATTCCCTCCACCCAGTCTCTCTTTTTCTAATTCCCTTGTTTCTGCTCCCTTGATACCTTTCCTTCATTCCATTAATAACTCCTCAGCAGCCTCACTTGCCCTATGTTTTCCTCTCTCCAAGCAATCCCCCCTTACAATCCCCCACCAGACAGCAGGCACACAAAAGTACACCAGTAACTGCAACCGTTAACCGTGTATCATTGTCCTCACCCTTTTTCAACAGCTCTCCTTGGCATCTATCATATGTGCTGGAGTGTTTGACCTGGCACAAAGAACCCTCTACAAAAGCATCTTTCCTAGCATCAGCATCCAAATCTGCCAACTATACCACCTGCAGCTCTTGTCTACCATCTCCAGTCATTAAATACTGGTGTTCCAAATGGTTCTCGCCACATTAGGATGGATCTTGTTTAGCTTTCCACCCACATGCCCAACCTCTCTGCTCTCCTTTTATTTCCCATGTGTTGTGTTTGGAATCTCTTCAAATTCTGTGCCCTCGGCCCACTTCATTAACACGCCTTTCACTCTTCTTCCAGACCATTAAAATTGCCACTGCAATATTCATTAAGCAGAATGTCACCTAACATATCTGGTTAACAGCTAGTAGCCACTAAAAAGTTACAGTAATTCCACACTGGTAAGGCGCACTGGATTATAAGGCGCACTTCCGGGTTAGGCTCGAAACTTCAGTCAAAAAGGTGCGCCTTATATACGTGAAATTATTGTACTTAATTTAAAAGTTCCCTGCTTTCAGGAATTTCTAGTAAAGTGTTATTATCTAGGCTTTATCTCAAAATGCAAATAAGCTTCTCCTGCCCTGGGATGTCTTAAACTCTCATTAAAAAAAAATAAAAAAAAAAAAAAAAAGCAAAGCTGCATGCATGCTTGGGATATTAAGGAGGAAAAGACAGTGAGCTGGGCTTTACATCCCTCCAGATTCAGTATTTTGTAAGTAAACCAACTTCTAGATAGCAAGAGCATACCTCTGAAAAGATGAACATGTAATACAGTTTCTTTTTCCAACTTTCCATATAACTGTGTTGTTACATGCTTTTCTACCTCCAAAACAATCACTTGACTATACAAAGAACTTTGGCAAAGTTAAAGATACTTTTAATAAGGGTCCAAGTCAGGAATATAAACAGAAGAAAGAAACCTCATGTTCTTTACATATATATTTGAAACTCAAATATTAGTTTCTCTGACCACTCCAACGCTTAATCTTAAATTTCAGGATTTCCTATTCAGCGTATACTTGAGACACTAAAGCAAAGAATAAACTTCCAACTTTGTTCAAGTTTTACATTCCTTAAAGTTAAAATTAACATCTGATTTGCTGTTTAGTCCAACATACTAAGGAGAACAACTATTTGCAAGTTTTAACTACTGTAGAATTTTGATCAGCATTATATGCTGCTTTTTTACCATGTTCAGTGGAAAGTAAATAACACTGCTCTAGAGACTATGATTTGGACTAAAAAGAAAGGTTCCTTATAGAATCCTCCTGCTTTAGCACAGGCTTGGGTTATTCAGTAAAGTTACCCTTGTAATTTCTGTTTATAAATTTAAGGATGCAACTCCTAGGAAGCATATTTATCTAAGAAAAAAAATATCTGACTTAATAACGAAAACAAACCAAGATAAACCTTATTCATAAGACATAACAATGAAAGTGTATTTGGTTCTTGCACTTGATGTCATCTTAAAAATGACATCCACCCACTTGCAGGCTAAACAAAATCAACTGAAAAAAGCACTTCAGCTAAGCCTTACCTTGCTGTGGACATTCCAACTGTCAAGTGTTACATTAAATAGAGCCTTTAGTGCCTCAATGGCACAATCTGTCTCTTGCAAAGATAGAGGAGGCCTGTCACGATCTTCTGCTGCTTTATATTCTTCTGTCCATCTTACACTCAGGGAACTCTCCAAAGCCTGAGTCAAAACCTGCACCCCTTGTAGCTCCTGACGCAGCTGTGCTCTAATATCTGTGTGCAGAAGTGACAAGAGGAAGAGGAGACGCAAATCAAAGCATTTAATGTCATCGACCAGCTGCCGGTCCTTACATTTCTGCAGAAGATTGCAGAGCATCGCTGCAAGATTCAGTTCCAAACTGAGCTTCTGTGCAACTGAACTATTAAAAATAATGTTACAGAGGCATTTTAAGGCTTCTACTATCACAGGAAATTCAGATACTCTCTCCAGAGGATCTTCCACAGTGTCCAGCTTTGCTAACTTCATAAGGATCTGCATGTTCCTCTTTGTGGTTACAGGCACTAAAACCTTCTTGTCCCTTGACAGAATCCGGAGGGCCTCCAGGCAGACAACTTGACATGACGTTTTTGTGTCTTTTTCCAGGATGTTTAGAATTCCCTCACACAGTTTCTAGGCAAACACAACAAATCAAAAGAGAACAGTTTCAGAGTCAAAATATTGGTGGCAATAAGAAACTACTTTGCTAAGCTTCCATATAACTTTTGAGGTTTCATCTAACTTGAGAAACTAGGTATTCCATATTAGTGCTTCAAAATATGAACTGTTACCAAAGGCCTCAAGACAGCACCAAAAGCAGCCTTCCTTACTGACACAATCCAAATACATCAACCTTTGCAAAAAGAATTATGCCAAAATGGCATCTGTTACCCACCACTGCCAATTACAGTATCAGGACTAAAAATTCCAGAAGAAAAACAAAGCTAGAGAGAAGTGAAAGCTTTTAAAAATATGTCAAAGTACAACAGTCACACCTACAGCACTTGCAGAATTTTAAGACAAAGTTGCTTCAGTCAGAAGGCTGGGAGAAACAGAAACCAAAACAACCGCTACTTCACATACAAGGATTTGTACTCCATGTTTGGTAACAGCTATAATTTGTGTGGCCACTTCAACCTCATCGACAGACTTCTCCCATTTTAAGTAAAACTCTCAAAAATAACACCTCTGACACATGAACATAATGCAGTTTTACTTGAAGGCAGACTGAAGCAATTTTACCAAACCAGCAAAGCTGCTGCTTTATCAACACAGATTGCTCTTGATGTCAAAATAGTTCACGGATTCCTTATACCAACAGGACTCCAGGGGTAAAAAAAAAATCATGTAAATGCAGCATGAGAAAATACAACACTCCAATAATCTGCAGGTCAGAACTGTAACACCTGAATTACAGAAGTATTACCTTTTATAAGACAGAAATGGACAACCAGTTAATCAAACAGGAGAAGAGAGAGGCCAGAAAAGATTGCTTGATGTGAAAGGACTCCCATGGGTTTTCATGTCTTACGCTCAAGACAATATTACTACTCATGGTACTAGAGTCAAGAGTACAGCCACAAAGAAGTTCCCAATACAACAGAAACTGCACTGTACCTCCCAGGACACAGTTCCTCCATGCTCCTCTCCTCCCCAGCTTGGTATTTTTACCACCAACATGAGCAAACTACCAAAGAAGCCAGAGCAGCTACTGAGTGGAAGAGCCCTAGTGCAGAAGTCATATTGTGATCTCAGGCAGTCTGCATCAAGAAGGAGATCACAAAAACCATAGGAATGCTACTAAAGAATAAAATAGTTCTTGCAGAATGGTCTCTGGAATTCCCTTTTCACCATCACCACAATGAAAAGGTGAGGAGCACAGAAGCCCATAACCCTGACACAAAGTTCAAAACCAAGGTTCCACTTGGGACATCTAAGCTAATATTATTACTGTGATTACTTACAATTACAGCAAAAATTATAAAATTAACAACAAACATTAAGTCTAAAGCATATCTAGAACAAACGCTCCAGAAGAATATGGGAGAAAACAACATTTCTTTTCACTTCAACTATATTAAAATAAAATCTGTAAACAATGTCAAACAGCAGGAACTCACAATATGATTTCTAATACGCTTGTCCTGAGGTTAAGCCCACCCAAAAGCACCACCCAGACAATCAAGATCTTGACTGCACTTCCACAGCCCTGACTAGACTAATCCAGTAAGAGTTTGAAATCAAAGAATGAGCCCCACCTCTTATCACACAGGCAACATGAGAAAACTTTATCAGAGTATCAGTGACACGCCAACACTAAAGACCCCACATGTGACCACCTGTACAGGCATATAGGTACTTATTGTGCCTGGAAAAATATACTAAAGTAGAGAGCTCTCAGAGTTCTTCACCACTAACCTAATGCTGCTCACACAGATCTGCACAACTCCCTGACTTAAGCATGGTATGCTAGACTTGCACTAAATGTGCCTAAAAGTGGCATTTGGGAAGTGTTTTTAAAAATGACCAAAACAAAAAAATCACCAATCTAGATCCACAGTCAAATTAGTCACAGCTCGATTTTTTCTAAGTTTCTTTCTAACCTTTCTGTTGCTGAGAGTTTTCCATACAACTAACTCTGCTTTGCAAGCTGAAGTGTACAGTCTGTTTGATTTTGAGGAATAATACACAACTGAATGGACAGTTCACAGAACTGCAGAAAAATGCTAGTTTATTCTGTGTTCAAGCGTTTTTCAACTAGACTTATCAGTTATTGTCTTCCTTGTTGGTAACAAATGCTACAAAGTGGTCTGTAACAATCTATCCAATTTCTGAACACTCATGTGATTACAAAAAGACCAAGACACTCAAATATTGACTTTTTCCCCCCCCATATGTTTTATCCACCTGCTGCTATAAAAGTATCACTGCAAAATGTCAGAAGTACTGCAGGAGGGATCCCAAAGGGCACCAACCTCCTGCTGACTTGCTATGAGAAGTGGAAGTCTAACCTTCCCTCCAGACAGTAAATGATATGTAATTTAATTAAAAAACATAAAATCATCTTGGCTTCAAATCTTAGTGAAACGCCAGAAGAGTCTTAACTCTGAATAGCTGTACTAAAGATAGATATTAAATAGAACTTTTTTTTTTTTTTTTTTGAGATGTAGTAACCTACTTACAACTTAACTGCTGACAAAGCCCTCTGGAATTAAGACCCAAAGAGCCACCAAGAGTGATTTTAGAGGAAGCAGCAATCAGTTAGGGTATTTGTGACAGTGAACCACAGCTGGCTGATCCCAAGAGCCATCAGCAGCTCAGGGAAAGCTGGAGTATCTGATTATAATGGCAGAACTACCCATGGAAAGATTAACCCTATTAGGAAATTGCCTTGGCGACAATTAAAACCAAATGCCATACAGCACATTTTCTGTTTCGCTTTGATGGTACAAGGGAAATGATGCACAGAGAAGCGAAACAGGAAGAGATGTGACCACAACAATGCCAGTATGCTTTTCATTTTCTTTAGGTGATGCTGTTTCTACCACCCTGTAGACCATTAGCATGGCATAAACTAAGGGGCACAGATTTCATTTACGTGGTTGGAAACAAAAGCAAGAGAAAATTCAGACAGGAAGGTACCTCCCCCTTCCACAACATGATGATTGTTCCAGTTTCAGGGGGTTTGTTGCTACCCTTTAGGTCACTGCAAGATTTTAACATTTCTTTGTTCAGGTTCTAACATTTCTGCCCTTTTTTAAGTCCAAACAACAACATCAAACTTTCAACATCCAGGTAACGTTTTGACTTTCGTCAACCATGCTACAGCAAGCAGTGTTTTTAATATACTTTTTCACAGACTCAAGGCAGTTTCCAGTTATAACTTTTTTAAATTATGATATTGTAATATTGTAAAAAATTTATCTGAAACTCAAGATTTTTCAGCTTTTGTACTAATAGTAAGATTAACACAGAACAACACACACCATTCCTTTTGTCTATGCTGTAGTGTTAAGTCTTGTGTTAGAACAGGCAGGCCAGAAAAACCTATCTGCCATCTTGACATATCAACTATTAGCCCATTTTGGTCCTTCATCTTGACAGCATAAAGTCTGGATGCTAAGAAGCAACACAGCCCATTAGAAAAAAAACCTCTCCTGAGATACAAGAGATCTGAGTTTTCTGCCTTGCTCAGCCACAGACTTGCTGTGTGCTTAGGGCAAATATAATTTCTTTGCTTCTGTTATCTTCCACTATCTTTCCTCACAGGCTGATTATGCTGGGGGGACGGGAGGGGAAAAAGGGAAAGGGGAGCACAACTCTTCAGTTTCCTTGTTAAAGTGTCTATTAGGTTTCAGAGCTAAGCACCCATGGCAGTGAGAAAGTAAGCCAAATAATATTTGAAATGTTACAACTTTGATTTCTCTGAAAGTCAAGACAACGCTTACATAATATGTATCATCAAGTGTGCTGAATAAGAGGACAATGAGATACCCTCCCCTAAGAAGGCCATGCCAAATTTTTGCCTAGTCTTTGTGGACAGATGTGGGTGGGGAGGGAAGGTGTATACTTGCACTCCTGAGGATTCAGCCTGCTTCCTTTTGAGCACTTCATTGCTGAGCCCACACTGACAGCGGGAGGTTGGCTGTTTGGCAGGAGCCTGCCAACTCTGACATGGCACAGCTCCAAGCTGAAGGTTTGAACATGTGAGAATTCCATAATTCTGCAGGTGAGGTGAGGAGCACACTGAGCAATGCCTGTTGTCAGGACTGGTGGATTAAACATTTGCTTCAGAGTCACAGAAAGGTGAAACCATGCATAGCTGGACTCACAGCAGCCCCTACTCACCCCACTGGACAGGGAGAGGGAGAACCCTTTTATTCTCTGTAATCCCATGATGAAAGGAGGATGTTAAAAGGAGAGATGGGTTTCATGAACCTTAGGAAGTTTCAGTAAAAGCTGAAAAATGCTGGATAGGAACCGCAGGGCCAGAGGGAATTAGAACAAATGCTCAGTATTAATGAAGGATACTCAGTACTTTCTTCCTCTCACAGACTGGTACTCCCTTAAGGGGTTTTGGTGAAGTCAGAACAGTAACAATAGCAACTAATACTACGATACCGCACAGAGTGCCGATAGGAGAACTTGAGCTTAATATTTTTACAGTTCACTTCATTAGAAGCTTGCCCCAAATTTACTGGGAGGAGAAAAATTGTGCCTTGGTGGCTGCAGGAACCTTCAGACCTCCCTGAAGCAACAGCACTGTCTAAGAATGAGTTCTTCTAAGATTCACAGAGTGACAGCATCTTGCTCCACCAACATACTTCACTCCTTCCATCCTTCCAGAGTTAAAATACAGTGCTGTTCACAGACTCAGAGACTATCTTCCCACATGATGAATTTAACTGCTAGAGAAAACTCCACAATACATTTGATATGATTTACCACCAGCTATTTCAACACCTTGAAAACACTCAGTGATGATAGGGAAAAAGACTGTTTTGGTGATTTTCTTCCCACTGAATTTTAGATCCATCATGTTCAAAGCGAACCTAGACAATAACTCAAGAACACTGGCCTCAAATTCTGAAAATTTCTACTAAGAGACCCAACACAGTAAGCTGGACCTAGTACAGCAGAAAACAGATGCTGCAAGTACTACAAAAAATGAAGCAGACAGAAAGGTATGGAGCTGAAGAAGAAATAGTTCAGTCATTCAGGTAAGAATATGGTTTGTATGTCGCATTCTTACATTTGGCTACAGCTTCCCTTTTTTCCTCTTCCTCTTGCAAACTCAGTGCTTTCATTCAAATTAAAAAGCCTTACTTGCCATCTTGGACAGATTTTACTTCATCTGTTGTATCACAGCAAATGGTGGTATAAAGGTGTCATATCACAACAGTGGCATGCAATCAACCAACCAGGTAATCAGTGCTGAGAGACAAGCAGTACTGTAATTTTCTTACCATTTGAAGTCTGTAAACAGCACAAATGTGTTGCTACTTCAGAAACAGTATTTGGCCCCGACAAAGTATAAATAATTGAAAGTAAAGCTATTAAATAAGGATCAAGTGGTCCAACAAAAACCTTTCCTTTTTGTATTAGTATGTGAGCTTGAGCTGAAGCACCTGCTGTGCCACAGCGAGGGAGACACTACACGTGACAGCTCTCTCCAAGGTGACTGCCTGGTCAAGCTATTACTTCTTTTTATTTTAGTTGTTACTTTTCTGGAGTGGATTCCAGAACAGACCTAAAGAACTAACTGTTTGTCTCAACCATGCTATGGTGCTATGAAGTGTTGCAGTTGTGAAGACCCAACTTTTCCCAGCAAAACAGTCAACAACTTCTTAACTGCTTGAGACAAATATTTTAAATTTCTAAGAGCTCGTTAAGCTCCTCAGCAACAACACCACTGCCTCAATTTCAGCTGCTATTTCAGAACACATTTACTTCTGGTTGGCAATTTCTATACTGTTTACACACAGAAACTGAAAACAGGCTTCCAGAAATGCATATTTTTTATTGGTATATAATAAGTTAAGAAGGATTGGCACTGACCTGACATGCCTGGTATCTGAGTGAATCTTCCAGTTCAACAGAGATTGCCATCTGATTTATATCCAGAACACTCACCACAGAGAGGCCAAGGCAGACACATACATCATTAACAAGCAACCAGGACAAATACAAGGACAGCACATGTTACAACCTTGCCTTTTTATCACAATTATGATGCACTGCTACGTCCAGATAGACAAGTTTGATAGCAATTACCTCTCTTCCTGTCTTCCAGAGGACACAACCTACTTTCCTCCTGGAATTCAGTATCACAAAAGCACTGCTGATTTAGTTAGGTTGTAGCCTAAAAGCATCATGCTTTGATCACCATATGTCACTGCAGAACAACTTACAGTAATTTCACACTCATAAGCCGCACCTGGTTAGAAGCTGCACTTCTGGGTAGCTGGGAAGACCACAGAATTTGTCCATAAATAAGCTGCACTTATGTTTTTGTAAAGCAAGGATCCATGTGCAACGAAGTAACGAGTTAGTAACAGAATTGAGAGATCACAGGGTTCGCTGTCAGGTGCTCAATTTGCAAACTTTTCACAGACCGGCGAAGCCTTTCAACACAGCCCCAGGTGCCCTCCCCATGCCAAGGGCCCCAGCACTCCCGCCCCCGGTGCTGGCTGCCATGGCTCCCTGCCTGATCAGCAGCAGCGCCATGCGCTAGAAGCCAGCCGCCTGCTCAAAGCCAGCCCCCCGCTGCCGCCTGAAATCGGCTCCAGCTCACCGCCTGCTTGCCAGTGGCTCCAGCTTGCTGCCCACCCAGCAGCAGCTCCGTGGTAGCTCCCCACCCAACCGGCTCACACTTCCGGGTTGGCATTTCGCCGGAATTTGTCTATAAATAAGCCGCACCTCGTGATTAGCCACACTACTGGGATCGGCTCGATTCTTCAGTGAAATAGGTGCGGCTTATCAGTGTGAAATTACTGTGCTCAGTCCAACTGACCCAGCTTCTAGTCAAGCCATAGTTTTGGCCTCCCTATCTTTTGTATTTTCAGCATGCCACTGGTGTGTATGGGCTGCTTAAAAATAAAAATCCTTATACTGTATAACTTATATTCTCCTCTCCAAACTCATTGTCTTTATTTGGCTTTTGACAATTTGGCTTCTGCTCTCTTCTCCTCTCCCGTGCTCTGTAGTTGGCCATTAATTTTTCAGACCACACATTTGCTCATTTGCAATGTAAAAAGGGATGGTAGAGATGGTGAGGGCAGAGAGGTAAGAACACCAAGTCCAGATCCCAGCTGAGTTCCTCTACAGATCAAAAAGGACATACACAGTCCATCACCACATCACTGAGTGTCAGCTTCGACTAAAGCCACAGACAAAGCAAAGCTAAGAGGTCTTCGAGTCCTCTGTGTAACAAGGAATTGCAACTGAAGATTAAATACAAACAACTGATGGGTTTGAAAAAGACTGCCACACTTCTCATCCCACCCATTTCTATCAGAAAAAAACAAACCCCATACCTTAAAATACTTAGATTTTGCATAAGATCACGGAATGAAATGATCTGTGCCAAATTTCAGACAAGCTATCCTTGTAGGAACCTTGCAATTCTGATTTCAAGCTTCAAGTTTATTCCAGAAATAGCAGAAACATACAGCCTCAATTACTAATGAACATTTTCTGAATAAATATGCAAATCAATCAGCCCCAAAGTTAATTATACAACAGAAAGGAAGGGGCTTATAATTACATATTACATCCTAAAAATAACAACAGGAAAAAATAAAGAATTCCACATCCAAGCTTTAAATGCAAGGCTGTGGATGGATCCTAAGGGGTGTGTTAAGCCCTACCACACCTGGACAACTCAACTCACATTTCCCAGCTTTGACACCTGACACGTACGTACCATATCTCACTGATTGCAGCCACCTTTAGAATAATGGGCTTCTGCAAACCTGTCTTCCTTACAGCTTAATAGCTGTCTTCTGTACTTATCCCTTCATCTTAATCCCTAGTGTTCTTTAAACATCTCACATAGACAAGAAATACATGTATCACACTGTGACCTGCTGAGAAGAGAGAAAATGGAAAAATCTATCGCAAAATTTTACCTCCTATAGAAGAGTATCTCTACCCTTATTCCTCCACCTCATCTCAAATCCATACCCAGCAAAATTATTTATAGGCGTTTCTGTAACTACTTTCATTCAAGAGTGAGTGCTTTGTAAGGGGAATTTCTCGTTCAGAAAAAAAAAAAAAAGGAATGCGTAATTGTCATGTCTCTTGGACTGAAAAAGCAAAAGTTAAAATATAACTTTATACTCATTGCTTGCACCATTTCACAATGGCAGCTAAGTTAAGAGACTGCCTTTACTCTTTTATACCTCTACATTAAGCTATGCAGCTCAGCAGCCTGTTTTACTCACCTTTCTTTTGTCTTCATCTGCAGGGTCAAATTTGAAAGTGGCCCGATTCTGTAAGTAAAGACAAGAGGTTAGGTTTGTTACACGCACAGCAGCTGCTGAGGATGTAATATCTGCAAAACTGTTCAAAACTCAGCCTCAAATAATGAGGCTACAGCCATGTCATCCTTTTCCCATCCTCCCCCAACAGCAAAAGCTTCAGCAAGTGACTCCAATGAAGAGTTTCACAATTACTACTGGTGCAGAGCAAACTTTTATCTGTGGGATGTGCATCAACCACCTCACACATGGCACTTGACAGGGTGAAAAGTGAGTGAGATTGCCTCATGTTTTACACATACCTCACCACCCAGATTCTTCCCCAAGCAGATCTTGCTTACAAGCTTTTGACTGCTCTGACTGTTCCAAACCAGAAGCACCACAGCATCATCTTGCCCAGAAAACAACTAGTACAAATCAAATAAGCCTTGCTATATAAGCTACCAGTTTCTGTGCTCTGACAGCCTCCAAAACACCTTACCAAGGTGTTTGTTTCTCTGGTACAGTTAAACACAAGATGATCTAACAACAAGTCCTTATTTTTTATTGAACACTTCAAATAGCAGTTGGATCTAGTTCTAGTTCTATGTTAGCACCCTGAAGAATGCTATTAGTGAAATATTACTCATGGCAAAAGATATTCTGCCAGACAAAGAAAATGGCGCTAATACCAGACAACTCTCTTAACACTTGAAAACTTCCAATCAACATCAAGCATCATCAACAGTTTCCAAAAAAAAATAAAATCTCAATTTCTACTTTTAATATATAACTTGCTAGTGACTATGCATCATGCAAGTGACTGGGAAACAAAAGTGACTTTCTATAGCACATTCATGGCCTTCTTACCTTTCATGACCCAAGCTCACAGTTACACAGAAAGGCCTTGGACATCTACCCAACCACCAAAGGTTACCAACATCAGTTAGAGCACTGAGGATGGTAGGAAAATCATTCCCTTCCCCTCTCAATAGCAGGCAAATAATCTCCTTGCTCTCTCTTACAGGGCTCCCAACAGCACCACAGGAGTTCAGCAACATGCCAATCAAAAGCAGGTGAGGATTAAATGATGAGCAGTTAACTAAGAGAATGCAACTTTGATGTTTGCACACGAACATTTTTTGCAAATTTACAAAAGCAATATAGTGAGAACAAGCCTAAGCAGTAGAGGAACAGATTTGGAATAACCACTGCAAATGGGACAGCACAGAGAAGCACCAATAGGACCATTCATTTCTCTCATTATGGTTATTCTATAGGAACCTGCACCTTGGAACTACACTTGATCCATCCTTTCTTTTTAATTAAAGCATGTTTAATTTGTTATTTGGGAAAAACCTAAGGAAACTGAAAGGTCTGGAAACTGGAGACTGCCCAGTCTTTGCTGGCCCATAGACCAAGTGTCAGTAACAAAGTGTACAAAAAAGAGATGGTGGAAATATGATTAAAAAGTTTGAACAAGAAACACAGTAAGAGCAATGTCATACTGAGACAGCATTAAAGTTTCTCACCCACTCCAAAAGAAGTATTTAACTACACATTTAACTCCAAGACTTCATGCAAATCCTTGAAATATGAGAACAGAAGCTGCACAAGCTCTCACTCTGTCCTTAAGGATTCAACTCAAACCTAAATAATTAATCTGGGAAAGCTGCTGAGAATGCATAAAATCCAGTAGAGCAGAATTAAGAAATTATGCTTGTCCATGCTTTTTGTGAGAACACATGTAACATGAGGTTATTTTGAAGAGTAAGGACAGAGACAAAAGGTTCCTTTAATCAGAATCCTTCCTCTGTACCTCGGAGGTCAGCAAATTAAAACAGATGTGTCTCATGAACTCCTGATGTACCAATCCTTCAGAGAAGTGCCCTGCAGCTGCATCAATCTTTGCCTCTGTATTTCACGGGCACAAAGACAGCCTATGTCAGGACTGTTACTCGAGGTTCTACAAGAGTAAGTTTGAGTGAAGAAATCAGTTACTGCCATTCTTAGGTGTAAAACCCATTGCACTTAGGATAGCAAATTTCAAGACACCTCTTAGAGGGTGAAGAATACCCACATCACATCCACATTCATTTGGCTTCTTCCCTAATCACAAAGCTAGGAAACTTTAACTAAAGATCTGAATGTTTGTTCCTGTAGATTCCTAGATTTCAGTCAATAAGTAGTTCAACATGACAGCATTTAAATTACAGCTAAAGCCAAACATAGAGTCAGCTTTGGAGAGTTGTGTACCAGTCACACAAGCACCTTTACAAAGGGCAGACGCCTGATGGGCTGAGACGTCATCTCTCAGAATGGACTGTACTGCTCTTCTACAAGCTAAGTGTCAAAATGCCCCTATCAGAAGAGGTGGGAAAAAATATAAAAACTCACCCAACATCTAATTTCACTCTAATTTTCACCTCCCTACATCAGCAGGAAACTCTTTCACTTCTTGACTGAACATACCCATATCAGACTGCACAGCAGTAGACCCTTACTACTTCTGCATACCTGCCAGCGTGAAAAACTCAACCTGCTCCAAGCTTCCCCTTTCGCTTGGCCAGAAGCACAGGCAAACGAAGGGAGGTGTGTCAGCCCATTTCACACCCCTGCACACTGACACGGTCACTGTCAGTGTCCAGGCGATGAAAGCCTCTCTGTTCCCGGTGACAAAGGGCAGCACCCGGGCAGGTGTGCAGGTACCAAGAGACTTCGGGCTTCTCCTGTCCAGTCCCTGCCCAGTGGTGTACGTAGGTTTGGACACTTGTGAGGCAAATGTACGCCATCAAACAGCTCCTTTGACAGCCCGACCACCGAAAACCCACACTCCTGGTGCCGGGGGCCGAGCTTGGCAATGGGGTTTGTGCTCCCTTGGAAGTCTGCTTTCCTCAGGACACTGCCCCGGCTCCCGGGAGCCACAGGAAGGCTGCGCCGGGCAGGGGCTGTGGGGGGCGAGGGCATGGCGCTGAAGCGGCGAGCACCGGGGAGCCGCTGCAGAGCCCAGCCCGGGGACCAGGACGATGCTGGCGGCGCTGCCGACGGCGGGCGGGGCGGGGCGGCGACACCGCCGGGGGAGCGGCGCAGAGGGGAGGGGGATGGGACCCGTTACCTCCTCGTTGTACCACGCCAGGACGCGCTCCACCGCCTCGGCGCCGCCGCGCCCCTCCACGGCCTCCAGCGCCGCGCCCAGCTCCGGGGCCGGCTCCGCGCGCGGCTCCATGCCCGATCGGCCCGGCCCGGCCCGCCCCGCCCGGCGCCGCCGGCAGCGGCCGCACCCCGCCCGCGCGCCCCACGCCCCCTGACGCGCCCGACGCTCCCCGCGCAAGCCGCTCGGATTGGCAGGCAGCGTCCGCACGTCATTGGCTGGAGCGGCGGCACTCACTCCCGAGCTCTCCTATTGGCTGGCGTCCCGCCGCCGGCCGTTGGGGAGAGAGGACTCCATTTCCCAGCATGCCGAACGGCGCGGTGTGCCGGGCTTTGCTGCCGCGGGGCACGATGGGGGCTGCAGTCCGTGCCCACAGCGCCGGGGGCGTCCGCCGGGAGGACAGCGTCCTTCCTCCTGAGGCTTGCCCGATTATGCGCTCTCTGCGACCTGCCCTGTGCACACCGTGTCTGTCACAAGGCGAAGGGCTGCCACAACCAGGGCTGGCCGCTTTTTCTTAAGCTTGCTTTGGGTTCCCACCGCGGGCGGAGTCTGTGTGTGTTCCCAGCCCCGTTCTACTTAAGCATAAGCCACCAGAGCAATGGTGGTGCACGAAAGTTCTCCGCTTTGCTCAGGAGGTGGCAGGAGGGGAAGGTGGGCTGAGCCGGACAAAGGTTAACCCTGTGTCTCTGTGAAGGTTTTGCAGACTGTGCGTTTAAACCACACCGAGCAGACACACGATGTTTCCATGCTCGAGGTGCCTGCAGTCGAAATTCATTGCCCAGATAGCGGAAATTGATATCTTGAAATTGACCCCAAAAAATTAGGAAATAAAAAAAAAAATCTATCTTTATTCCTTCAGTTGAGGAATACGTGAGAAGGAGAAACGTTCCATGTCACAAATGACCGGAAAACGCAGCGAGGTTGCACTGCTGAGGGACAGGGCCCACACGGGTCAGGTGTCATGCAAACCACAGCCTGAATTTCCTCCTTAGGGGTTTCTTGTCACTTTATATTGAAATGATATAAATCCAGAACAGCGCAGTCGCTGGACTGCAAGGTGTAACAAAATCCAGTCACCCAGTGTGCAGCCATTCCTGTTCTCAGTGAGATCCATCTGCAAACTAATGCAGCTTTGGAGATAAACCTGCTGAAAAGAGCCTTTTGCTTGTTAGATTTACAACTCTACAATAAAGTATAAGCCTGCTTAGATTTACTTCAAAGCACAGCAAAACACTCGTTTTACTTGCACATAGCCAATTAATTATTTTTTTTTTAATTACGAAGCCTGAAAAATAAAGGTTAGGAAACTGTTACTGCCCTTTAAAGGCACATTGTTATTCATCATCAGCGCGTTTTAGTTTCCACTTTATGTAGCATATGAAGGATTAGGATTTCAGTGAAAGAGAGGGACAGAATAAATTGCATCCTCTACCAAAGAACTGCCAGACCTTTTCAGATGGGTGCATACCATGAGCTCTTCCCATGTTAGTCAGCTTTATCTAAACCTTCCAAAGCAATGTCTGCCCCTGAATTTCATGGGTTTCAGGGTCAGTCACAACAGAATTGTGGGGCTGAGGAGGTCAGAGGCCATTTTTGTCAAAGGGTAGTGACCTTAGCAGCAAGAGGTAGCCTGACAAAAACAGGATTCATGCTACTGAATGGAGTTCTCACTGCTCTTCCCCCGCTGAGTCTTTTTTCTACCTGGTAATGAAAAATCTTGAAGCATTGTAATGGATTTTTATAGGCATGCATACATATATACATATATATTTGTGTGTATAGATCTATTAAAAATATTAAATGCGTTTTGTCAGTTATGCTGTAATATATAATTCTATTCTACTGTATATATAATATACCTATCATTTGTTATATGTTTTAGCCCATGAAAAAGATCACATCTTTATAAAAATGTGAATTTTGTGTTAGGAAAAAAGAGAATGTAAGCAAGAAACTGAAAAAAAAAGGAAAAGGGAAAAGAAAAAAGAAAAAATAGAAAATAGGGAGGAAATAAAAAGAAGAAAATGGGAAAAAATAACAAGAGAAACTGCAATTGAGACTGAATATTTGGGAATGTTTCTTCAGCAATGTTTGCATAGTCACATATTTACTTTGTATGCACATAAATGCATGGCTAGGCAAGAACCTCCAACTTTTAGTTCCCATGGTGGAGGGAAAGGATTAGATAACAGACTCTGACTGAGGCTTGGCAGCTGGTATGGGATGATTTAAGACATTCTCGCCCTTCACCGGACATGCTGCCCAGAGGTTGTGGTGCTGTCCTGAGCTGCTGAGGTGCCCACCCTGTGAGCTGAAAGCTGCTCTGGTTTGTGCTGCTGTGGTGGAGTCTGAGCTGCAGTGGCCCAGGATGAGTCCTGGCTTTCCCTTGCAGCTCTTCTCGTGCAGGTGGTGGCCTCTGTTCCACCAATCTCTATGCTGCCCCCCATGAATGTCTACTTTAAATTTCAAAGCCCTCATCAGGGGGCAGTTCAAAGGTAGATGATAGTGCACATTCACACTCCTGAGGCATCAACACAAGTTTCTAAATTAATTAAAAATAAAAAAATATAGTGGAGTTGTTTTGGTTTTTTTTCCCACAAGATATTCCAAGCCCTATCTGACTGGAAATGTTCTTGGCTCTTTTTCATGAGCAGCTTTGTGGTGCTGCTGTTGGTCAGAATTCCTTCTCCCAGGATGCTGCAGTTCTCCACTCAGAAGGGTTTTAATATTTCTGGGTCTCACACTGTGTCCAATATCCCTTCTCTTTCCTGAACAATCTACCTGAGCTCCTGAAATCAGGGTAATGGAGTTGTCCCCAAAAGTGTTGAAGGATATGAAATTTTGATATGCTAAGAGAGTCTCGTTTTCTCCTCTCTTTCAGTCAATGGGGATCAGGCTTCTTTGGGTGTCAAAAAGAGAGGAAGTGCTTCTGGCTTCCTTTGAGTGGTGCTTGGGTTCACCTGCATCCTGATCCTTCCAAAGACCCAGCCTTGAGTTACTGGTCAGTTTTACCCACAGGCATCTCACCAAGGCTCTGATCCTTGGAGGGACCGTGGCAGGTCATGATCACCAGTCCATCAGGCATCACCCCTCTGCCATGAACTGTGCCTGCTCTTGAGTCCTTCCTTGGATAAAAACATACATGATGACATCTAACATTTTTTGAAGACCTGCAGCTGGTAGAAATTTTGACATTTAAGTAAATTTAACTGGCATCTATTTACTTTCAAGAACTTTATTTGGGTGTGAAAATCCCTCATATATCTTGCACAACTGTACAAATAACACTTATGTCCGTTTTAGGCATAAACATGGTTACCGTCACACTGGGTGCTATCAAAGATTTTATTTACAAAACAATTACTAAAATGCCTGTTGTCATATTTCCATTTATTTATTTCTTACCCATAGGGTAATAGGTCCACCATAATTGCTTGGTGCATTTTATAATACAGAAGAAAAAGCTATGTTAATAAAAACTAACAAAAACTCACAAATAGCTACAAATCTGACGGAAAATGTCTAAGAAAAATTCTCCCCAAAATACAATACATTTTTCCACACATACACAGTACAGAATAACTTCAAAGGCACAGCTTTGAATTTTGCTTTTGTAGACGTATAGAGAATTATCACCACGTAAAGGAATTGAGAGAAGTTTCATACCTGTCAATAGATAATTAAATGAATAATCATGTTTGCATTGTCATTTTCTTTATATAATTGCTTCATGTCATCATATTTAACATATGTGGCTCTGAATCCAAAATCTTCTCAGTCCCCAAATCCCTTCTTACCTTGTCATTACTGACCAGAGAAGTTAGATTTTTCCAGATTGTGCAAACTCAACACAAATACATATATAATAAGAACAATAGTCAACTTAAGGCAGTGTATAATTCAATGCTACATGTCTTTTCTTCTCTTTTGTAAAGATCAAACTTACTGGATCAACAGAAAGGTGCATCGATATACAAAGTTAGGTGTAAACTGAAACCTACAGCAACAGTGTCCTTTTAAGGAACCAGACAGAGAAATTGAAATGAGCAAGTGATGACTTGGCAGAATGGTTTTTAAGGAAAGCATTAAGAGCTTACAAGAAGAACAAATGATGGAGTTTTGCTGAGGGTGAATTTTCTGTCTTTAATTCAAATTATAAATAGGTCCTGTTTCAGTACTTTTTTTTTTGTAAGACTCATTAAAGTTCATCAATAAGAGAGGGGGTAAAAATGGCTCACTCAAACTGGGAGCACACAGGGTTGGCCCAGAATTGAAAAAGGCACAGATCGGCCCAAAAAGTGGTCTAGAACAGCACAAAAGTATTTTTCGGCTACAGGAACATTCGATCATACTGGTCTGCCCGCGTTAGGAACTACATTTATCTGCCTGGGATCCTTTCCATTTTCACCTCCCTTGAAGAACATCCATGAAAAGTCCCACACGGCGTGAAGCTTTAGTAACTCTTGTAGGTGTGTGGGCTCAGCTGGTAGCAGTCATCTTCATTTAGCCCAGCCTGTGGTGGCTTCCCCATTGATGTAGGCAAAGCCAGGAAAGTGTTGCATGTGCTCGTACTCAGAATTCCTGCGCGTTGTCAAGGGCGTGTACATGTCGCTAGAATTCCCGTATCTTGTGGAGTGCATGGAGGAGCTCGTGTAGCAGGAGTTGGCAGCTGGGACCTCTGGCCAGCGTGGAGTCACTGGTGTGGGATGCAGCCTGGGAGTGCTGCTCATCAAACAGGGCTCCATTCGTGATGTTGGGCCATTGAAAGGGTACTGCAATTAAAAAAAATTAATCATAGAATCATCTGCCACATACTTTATTTTAAAGTAAGCGCTGGTGGTGTTACAATTCTGTGTTTAGAAAAGCCAAAATCATATGAATTAGCAGCTATCCAACAACAAGGTATTATACTGAAGATGAAATACCAGATAATCAGTGTCTGCTGTAAACCAAGGTTTCAGGGAAAGTCTTGCAAAACAGGCACTGATTTTAAATACCGAATTAATTTATCAAAGTGGTAGGTGTAACTGGGAGCAGAAAAATAGACTGAATCATTTTTTTTTCTCCCGCTTTAACTCAAAAACTTGCTATTTACTAAAAATCAGAAACTAAAATGTCACAACTCTTCCTCATTCAATGGAGTTTTGAGGGAGGAGAGCAAAAGAATCTTTATTTCTGGGAAGGTGCCTTCCCTTAAAATGTTACAAGACATCCGCACAGTTTCTGCAGGAAAATGGTGTGGTCTAGCCCCAGAGCCAGCAGCTAATTGGAGAACTTCTGAAAAGAGTCAGGTGGGAGAAGAATCCTTCTAGTCCCCAGCTGTTCACAGAGACACTTGGAAACTAGATATCAAAGAAGTTTGACAAATGGTTTCCACTAAGGAAGGACAAGATAGAAGGAAAACAGAGCTGCTTTTGCCCCCTATGGCCACAGGCTGCCCAGCAACAGGAGGTAAATTGTGCTTGTGAGGGCTTGCTTAGCATGTACAGTTATTTCACAATTATAAGCCACACCTGATTATAAGCCGCACCTCCCAGTAGCCGGGCAGACCACGGGATTTGTCCATATATAAGCCGCACCTGAATATAAGCCGCACTACTGGGGTAGTCTGGATTCTTCAATGAAAAAGGTGTGGCTTATAATCGTGAAATTACTGCATTTTTCTTATTGCCTACCCTGCAGCAGCAGATCATCTGTGTGCTGTGTCTGAGGAACAGCTCTCCCTGTTTTGTCCCCGTTATCCATGTGCATCACAGAGGTGGTGAGGCTCCCTGCTATTCATGGCCAGCCATGTGACTTCAGAGCTTCTACATTTTACATCTTTATATCTTTTCTACAAAGTGTCAGATTTAAAATTTCCATATCTTGGGTTGTTTGACCCTGTGGCATTTCTTTAACTAAAAAGCTGACACCAAGGTAGCACTATCACTTCTGAAGCTTACATACTTTGCAAGCTGCATGCCAAAACTTTCTATGGCTGCAAAACTTCTTCCTCATATTTTGGAGGCTTATGGAGAAAGCAGCTGGAATAGGTGTTCCTAGGAGGGAGGTAGCAGAGATTCCCAAGGGGTCTCATTACATTACTCCACTGTGGATGGGCCCAGGGTTAATCAGTTGCATAAGCAACTGTTTGATGAGCCCAAGGCAATTGCAGCAGTGTCTCCATGAGGAGTCTGTGCTGTCTCCTTTCAGACCACAGCCAGGAAGGCAACCCAGCCTTGGCAAACATATTTGAGCAGTTCACAAGGCTCAGGCAGCTCAGAGCCACATGCTGGCCACTCCTAACTAGAGAGGAGAAAAAGAAGACTTTGTCCAACCTACTGTAGTTATGATTTAGCACATCCCTGCATGTCCTGGGGAGACAGGCCAGAAGGCAGATGAGAGGAAAGACATCAAAAATGTTATCTAGCCTGTATTCCCCATCACCACACAGGCTGGATCTACCTGTGCCATGAGGTAGATGTTGATGAGGTGTTAAACTGCAGCACCACCCTGGAACATGGACATTTCAACTCCGTTCTGCTAATCCAGCTGCCAGAATAAGCTGGCAACACTGACAAGTCTATACAAAACCATCTAAATTTCTATTTTCACCCCAGAGAAAGTTTTTTCATCAGGAAAGTTCAGCAGAGCTTACATACTGAGTGTAAAAAGCTTTATATTCCTTTGAAGGAGAATCAAGTTTTCAGACTTTTTGGCTTTCCAAAAGCTTTCATTGAAGGTGAGAACTTTCGATGACCAGCAACAATGAAACTCAAGCTTTGAAGCAATATGTGACCCAAGCTAAAAACTTTCTACTTTGTCTTCAGTAGTGTTTTACTTGATACCAGTTATGGTGGTCTTTGCCTTTATTACCCATTGATCTGTACTTGAAACCACAGTAGATTCTTGCACTAAAGAGTGTACAATAATTTCACCATTATAAGCCGCACCTTTTTCATTGAAGAATCCAGCCTACCCCAGTAGTGCGGCTAATCATCAGGTGCAGCTTATTTATGGACAAATCCTGTGGTTTACCCGGCAACCGGGAGGTGCGGCTTATAATCAGGTGTGGCTTATAATTGTGAAATTACTGTACTTGTTTTCCTATCCCTGACAAACACCAAGAGAAATCCCTGCCTTCAGCCAGGATACTTTGCAATTTGAAAATTTGTAGTCAGTAAAAACATTCACCTATCATCAAGAGAAGAGAATAAACTCTGGGAATATCGTGGTGGGTCTCCTTGTTGTACACAGCAGTATGTGGGGAAGCCGCATTATGTCTTTTTGGTCGTTTGGAACCACAAAACTTGTGCCACTGAGCAAATGAAATCTTGGCTCCCAGAATGAACTTCAGGATGCACTGAAAGAGAAAGGTCTTCCTCCTCCAATGTGCAGCCCAGACGCCATGCTTAGGCTTACTGAGAAGGCAGGGGAATGGAGCTGCATGAGGGGACAGGATACAGTGTGCTGCTTTTCCTTTTCATCGAGCACAGCCCATGCAGCTGTGTTTATGAATGTGCCATGAATGTAAAAAGAATAATTGCTTGAAAATAACATGGACTCTAAATACCCAGTATTTTACAATAAATTCTGTTATGACTGAATGCAAGATGGAAAGTTTTGTAACGGTAGGTCAGCTAATCACAAATGACTCAGTGGCTTCTTTTTCCCTACAGTGAAGAGACTATTGAAAGACAATATTTTTAAAGTACTCATTGGCCCCTGCCTGACTATTAACTCACCCAATGAAGCATCTATTCAGCCTTGTTGGAGTGTCCAAAGCAGAGCCATCTGGGCGGATGCCTGCCCATGCTGCCTGAATCACCTTTCACACTCCACATCCGGTTTAATGAAGAGTGCTTAAGCTCAACTCAAAACACTGGGGCCTAGTGATCTTTGCCAGATATAAAAGCGACATTTGTTGGAGGACTCTTGACAGGAAATTACCATTTTCTGGGTTGACTCACACTTGTTACTACTGCTGCCATTAGACCTAGACAAGAAGCCCTTTAAGCCTGTGAGACTTTGAGCAGATTATTGTTAAGGCCTTGCCCACAAAAGTAAAATGAATTCAATTTCTTTTAGCATCATTTTATAAAATATAACATTAAATATGTCTTCCCATGAAGTGAAGGCTGAGCTTCTGCAGTGAAAGGATGGCGAATAATCTCTTTATCTTTATTCTCAACTCACCAACCAATTATAAATGGTTTCAATGTCCAAACAACAAAATATTTTCCTTGTGAATGGGGCTCTGACTTTACATTGTATTAGCTCCCACTTTTGCTGAATGCTGTAAATTAATGTTGCATGTTAGCCACTACTTTAGGACTTGCAAGTAACACATACCAGAAACTACTGAATTGCGGAGAGCTGGCTATAAATTAATATGCTTAAACCTTATAAAATGACATAACTAAAACTATTGATTAAATGCATCTTTATCTCTCTCAATTTGACCCTTTTCTCCACAAATTGATCCTTACTGAATCTGTTAATTAAGCTGAGTGAAACTTTGAAGTCCATCTAAGTGATTTTGGTACTTTTGGGAGTGGCATTTGAAGCCTTCAGAAAATGCTATTTGTAATTATCTCAAAAGAAGTTAAGACATCTGTTTCCTGTTGCATTCAGTACATAATAACTTCAATTACATGCTAACAGTCTCAAGGCCCTTATGAAGCCATACAGTTGGGAACAATGACTCTTGCTGCATGGGTGGGATTTGGGCAGTATTTTTGTCTTTCTGTCATTACCAGCTGTTTGATGACAGAGTGGTTATTGGGGAGAGTGTTATTCTTACTGCACTGCTATAGCCATGAGTTTATAATGTGGATGTGCTGGAGGAGTAAGAACTTTTCCCCTTCTTTTTTTTTTTTCAAAGTAGATGAGCCAGAACAACATGAATGGATACTAAAGCATGGGCTCTCTCTGAGAAAGGATATCCTTGGCTCCCCCACTGTCACAAAAAAGGAGTTACAGTAATTTCACGATTATAAGCCACACCTGATTATAAGCTGCACCTCCCAGGGCAGACCACGGGATTTGCCCATATATAAGCTGCACCTGAATATAAGCAGCACTTTTTTTTTATTTTTTGTAAACCGAGGATCCATGTATAACAAAGTAACAAATTAGTAACAGAATAGCTGCCAGTTGGGTTTGGTGTCAGGTGCTCAAGTTGCAACAGTTTTCATAGACCAGCCAAGCCTTTAAAGGCAGCCCCAGGCACCCTCCCTGGCCGGCTTTCACTTCCAGGTTGGCATTTCGCTGGGATTTGTCCATAGATAAGCCGCACCTGAATATAAGCCGCACTACTGGGGTAGGCTGGATTCTTCAATGAAAAGGTGTGGCTTATAATCGTGAAATTACTGTACTATTCTCTTCCAGTACTGCCTCGGAGAGGTGCAGACCTAAAGTAGTGCTGAGCAGCATTTTTCCAGAGTGGTTTGTTCTGTCCAGGCCATGGAAGTAAACTATGACCTTCCTAATTGCAGCTTAAAGACAGCAAAAATAAAATAAAATGATTCATTCATGTCTTTAAGGTGGGAGCTGCATGGTACAAAAGGAGAGACATTGCTATGCTATTGCTATGGCTGTCACCTAACATTGACCATTTCGAGATGGTTGTTCCATTTTGGGAGTGGCAAAGGAGAAGAGGTAAAATGAGGCTGTGTTTAGTGTGGCATCTAGGAGGGATTCTCAGATGGAGGTGGCTAATCTGGCAGCTTCTTGTCTGAGTCCCTCCTACCTACTCTGAGATCAGATTTGCACAGAAAGGCTGGAGGGGAGCTCCAGCTCCGTCAGGTTCCCTGCTCAGCACAAGTGAGAGAGTAGGACATTCACACCCTCCTCAGGTTGCACCTGTCCTTACGTCCTTGGACAATTCCTGTGCACAGAACATCTGCCACAACAGAAACTAAAGAGATGGTAACACTTACTTCTGCAAGCAAAAAATGACAGAGAGGAGGTGAGGAAGAAATTATGCAGATCTATAATGTCTTGAATGGTGAGAGTAGATAAACAGGAAATGAATATTCACTATTCCTCATCACTCAAAAATACCTAGGGCACCCAATGCAATTATGATATAACAGACTTAAAATTACCAATATACTGAGTGTTTCATGCAACCCCTGACAAAGTCTGTGTGTATGAAAAAGCTCAAAGACAGGGTAATGGAGAGTGGTTTTCTACAAAAGACATTATTCCAGCTGCTGCTTCCTACTCAGGATATCCCTAGGTCTTTCCAAAGTCATCATAGCTATGCTGGTGAAAGGTCCACCTTCCACTTACCCTGTTTCCAAGACTTTTCTGCCACACATCTGTTTCTGGTTGTTGCTAGAGATAAGACCTGGATAACTGAACCAACATGCAGTGTGATTCACTACAGCTACACATTAGGATACTTACAGTTAAAGATGTGCATCTTTATATGTTACCAGATACATTAAAGGTTTCTCTAATTATTCTTCCTACTAAAAGGAAGAAATTTACAAAGAAAAATTACTGCAGCATGAATTGCAGCAATTTCACATTTATAAGGCGCACCTTTTTTACTGAAATTTCAATCCAAACCCAGAAGTGCGCCTTATACGCCGGTGTGTCTTATATATGGACAAAGTTCGGAAATTTGCCAACCTGGAAGTGTGAGCCACACAGCCAGCCCCACCCACTGTGCGGGCAGCCACAGCAGCTGGTGCTGGGGTCAGGAGTGCCGGGGCCCACAGCACAGGGAGGGCACCTGGGGCTCCGTTTAAAGGCTACGCCAGTCTGTGAAAACTGTTTGCAAATGGAGCACCTGACAGTATTCTGTTACTAATTCGTTACTTTGTTGCACACAGATCTCTGCTTCAAAGCAAAAAAAAAAGTGCACCTTATACGCCGGTGCTCCTTATATATGGACAAAGTACGGTGAATTGCTGGCAACCCTGAAGTGCGCCTTATACTCTGGCACGCCTTATATGCGTGAAATTACTGTAGTTATGTCTAAGGGAAAGGTAGAACTATGTGAATCAAAATACCTTGGATAGCCTGAAAGAGGATTAAGACCTGTCCAGCCAGGGTGAATGTTGCATACGAAAGCTGTGCTCAGAAGCCAGTCAAGCCTACACTGTGGAGGTGGATCAGGTGTGACTTGGCAAAGGTGTTGTAACTCTCTACTAAACTCAGCTCTCAAATAGGTTGAGACCTCTCAGAGGCGTTTAGGCAGAGTTGTTACCTATTTTTTCTACCCTGGCACCTGGTACCTAAAACTGCAGAAGCAGATGAAATAAAGAACTGATGAAATAAAGTCTCAGTGTGGATGTGTTTATGTACTCACACACACTAAACAGTCTCCTTCTAATATGATGGTGGCAAAGCATCAGGATATTGTCTGCAGTCCTGCACTACGGCTTAGAGAATTAGGCAGCAACAGATCAATCTGTAGATCATTTTTCATTTGTCTACCAGGATCCTGGCCGGTAAACCAAATCAAGAAATGAGCAATCAGGCCTGGAATTTCAAGTAAGGTTCTGTTCTGAGAATTATTCACAGATGGTGAGGGAAGAAAAAATTCGGATGAAGACCAAGATTTGAACAGACTGTTCCTGTCATCAAAAAGAGTCTTAGCCATCAGTGGGAATTAGCCTATAATGCCAGATCCCTGCCTGCACTTTTTGAGAGCTGTAAAGTAATAGTTAATAATGAATATTAAAATATCTACATCTGTGACTTCTTCCCCAGCACAGACTCACTCTAAGGATTCCAATGACAAAATCAAAATTCTCGAAGTAGTTGATGAAGCCTGGAGTGTGTCTCACTCCTCCATAGAAAGAGATTGGATATGATGTTCTTCAAGATCAAAATAATTATTAATAGCTGCAGCTTAAGCCCCACCTCAACTACATGTCACCTGTTTTGGCTCAGACCCCTGTCTGGGACAAGGGCTCTCCCTGAATGCAAGTTTGTAGAGAATTTGCCACACACAGAGAGCTTTTTTTTCTTAGGAGCTAATCCCTCAACACTATCCTAAAGAGCACAGTAGAATTGTTGCTAAAGTTGAGCCAGCGTTCTATATTTGGCCAGAATGTAGATTATAACAAAGAGTTCTTTTGAAAGTTATTGCCAATGCCTCCTCCTCTCAGACGATTATACTCCCACAGCTCTGCACATTGCAGCTCCTTTGGTTTCAGTATAGTGGCAGCTGTTGATGTATTCATTGTAAATTTGGCTTCCTGTATTTGCAATGTCATGAGTTCTACTGCAACTCCTTGCAACATGTCCCCCACACAAAGACCACTAGAAAAAGAACAGTTCCCTAGCATCTTATTAGGGCCGTCTTATGAACTTTTGTTTTTTGTTAAAAGGGGCTGAGAAAGGACTTATTATCAGGGCAGGCATTTTAAAGATGCTAACTTAGCTTTAAAAATACTGTCAGCAAATTTTATATCTAACTGTTAAAGACTTTGAAATAATTTTTCAAAAGTAAGGTTCCAGTTTGTAGCTCCTCTCAATAGAGAACAAGCACATTGACGGGGTTTTGTTGTCTGCATCCTGATGTGAAATTCCATCTCAGTTTATAAGCAGCATGAGAAAGAACATGCCACATAGAAATTGAAATAATTTTCCTCCAAAGTGTGAAAGCTTAGCTGTTCTTCATATGTGCTCAGGACAGTTCAAAGACTAGCAAGAGAGAAAAAAAGTTATCTGACATCTGCATTTGTAGAGACAGCCTATGCAAGATATTTGCCTGAGTTCAGTGTTTGCTGCTGTTTACATACAGCATGTTAACCAGGATATGAGTAAACAAGAAATGTGTATATGCTATGTGTAAATGCTATACTGGAAAATGGAGGAAAACAAGCCTGTCCCAGGACACTGCTCTTAAATGTTCAGTCACTTTCCTGCTGAAGATAGAGCAGTGGCACAAACCTTCAGTCAAAATGTCGTGTAGTCTGACAGGCCAGGTGCGACACAAATGGGTGAGAAGTTCTAGCTTGCCCTTCCAATAAGCCAGGGAGCCATTGTGGAGCTGCTCCAAATGAGCATATTGGGTTCGTACAGATCTCAAAAAGCTTTAAGGAGATCTATACCATAGTTTTTATCTTAAAGCTAGGGAAAATGAAGAACAAAAAGGAGAAACAGCTCTAACATCCTTTGGCACACTGATTCCAAAGACCAGAACGAGATGCAGCTTTTGTGTGCCCAGTTTCAAAGCACTACCAAATTCACATCTTTGCCTCTGGTATGAAACTGTTGCTGTGATGATAGTAAAGCACTGCAGTCCCTGATAGACTTTTATAAATTTCCAGGAAAGGGTGAGTGGTGCCATGTGGGTGGAATACCCCGATGCCATCACCTCCTCCCTGTATCTGCCCTTCGCTGACCTCCCAGCAGAGAGCCCAGAGAGGCACTGAAACCCTCCAGCATTGGCACTGCTTTGGAACTCTTGCCATATCTGATCTTCACACCTGATCTGTGCTGGCTCCAACTGCCTCAGTTCCGTGAGGTGGAAAAGCTAATGATATAATCTCAGCATTGTAGTAGCAGACTATAGGATACAGATTGAACAACCTCTGCAGTGGTGTCCTCAAGTTATTCAAACTATATGCAGAACTTACTGTTTTGGCAAATTCCTGAACATGATTATCCTCAAAAGCCCTCACAAAAATTCACTATGGCCTCTTCATCTTTAGCTAAATGAGAGCACTTTTATTTCTTCTGAAGGATCTCTTCCTGCTTCCAACAACTAAGAATCATACAACCAGTTATATTCATTTTTGCTTTAGCTACTCCTTAAAACAGAAACACTTTCCACGATTCACACTGCTAGATTTTAGAGTTAATACTTTATACTGAAAAGCTAAAGCTACTTCTGATTGCCACTAAAATTAAATTATACCTAGGTAATATTAGAAAATAAAAAGAAGAGGAGCCCATCAATGTCTAGACAGCTTATTGATTCAGACAACTAATATGCTGATAAATTTACAAACTGAATTATTTTAAATGTTATAACACATATCATTAAGTAACAAATGCAGATTACCTGTGAAGAGCTTCTGTGGTAAGCTGAGTAGTGAAGTGGACCAGAAATAGCAGTATCATGTGGTAAGGATGGATACTGACTCTGCATTGGATGGGGATGCTGGTTGCTATAGCTACCATAGTTGTAACTTCCTGTGTATCTGAAATACATTAAAAATCACTTTTAGTATGCACAATAACTTATTCCCACTAATCATTCCACAACTTCTATGAAATATACCATTGTTTGTTTTTTTTTAATTGGAGGATGATATTTGAAATCTTTTTCAAAAATGTATTTTCCACCTCAGATGGGAAGCAGATGTCACTAGTGAAAGTGTGTGTCCAGCATCAAATAGAGAGACCCAGCATGTTTCTGTAACTCATTTTAAACTGCAGATTCATGTCTGCACTTTCTGAGGAGAAAGTGTCTTTCCCTTTTATTATTATCTAATGTCATGTTCCCAGTAAATTGCTATCCAGGCTGAGGAAGTATGTTAAACCCTGACTTGAAGAACTACAATGAGTTCAGCTATCTCCTTGTACTACAGTCCTTTGTTGGAAGGGAGAGAAGTGAATTGTTTCAATCTGCAGCATACAATGTTCAGCTGCAGCACAGCCAACTCAGTAAGGGAATGGGATGGGTGGTTGGGGAACCTGTCTATTTTCTTTGTTGAATCTCAGGGAAAGGAGAGAGCAGTTTCCTTAGCTATTGAGTCCGTGCTTGTTGGCCACCATTGTTTGGACCATTCACTAGGAGAAGATGCATGGGCACTTTCTGCAATCTCCCCATTTTTGTGAACATGTGAACATCTGATCTTTGTTGTCTTTCCGAGAAGCTGATTCATCTAGATTAACATGTTTCCTCAAATCATCATAATCAAACACCAGGTAAGAGATTCCTGCAGAAACAACAGATGCTCACATATATCCACACAAATATATAACATAGACACTGCCTGTGTCTGTCCTAAGTCTTGAATTCTCTGAGCTCCTGAACTTCTGTGCTGCTCTATTTCTGCCTCCATCTAACGGTCATATTTCTGGATAAGATATTCTTACTAAGATTTCTCCCTATCCAGGTTTTCCCAGTAAGGGCTTAGCAGTGACATACAAACAGATAAATAAACCTAATCACATCCAAGATGGAAGAGGATGCAGGGTTCAAATTAATCTACTGATATCCTTCCAAACAGTTTAGAGTCTTTCACACTGGGAAAGCACTTCTGCAAAGTTAATGAGTTTGCAACAAGACTGAGGAACACAGTAAAACCTTTTGAACCTCTTAAATCATAGCAGCACCTGTGCATTTGCTGATCTTGCTGTACTGTGTATTATTTCTCCATTGATTAGTTTAGGATTGGTTTTTTAGTTATGGATATCTTGCATTATGCACTGAATCAAATGAAGATGGCACAGAAGTGCTGCTTAATGAAAACAGCACAGAGAGCTTTAGCAAGTGTCTGGAGTTTTTCCAGATGTAATAATGTTACATAAATCTATACCTGTAATTATTTTAATTGAGAACCTTGAGCAAATTTTGGTGATGGAGAATATTCAAATATTATGGTGATAATGTGTGTCAATATCTTCAAACTTCAAACATTTTTTCATCTGTGGGTTAACAGTAGTCATTGAATCTCTGAGGTTGGAAGGGACCTGTGGAGTTTATATAGTCTAAGCCCCCTGCTTAAAGCAGGGTCCACAAGAGCCTTCCCAGGATCATGTCCAGCTGGAATCTGTACATCAGCAAGGATGGACACTCCATGGCTTTTCAGGACAGCAGTTTGATCACACTTACAGTAAACAACTTTTTTTTGTTCATTTATGTTCAAACAGAATTTATTGTACTTCTATTTGTGCTTGCCTATTTGTCATAAAATGCCACTGAAAAGAACCTGTCTTTGTTTTCTTTACATCCCCAGCAGGTATTTATACATACTGACAAGACCCTCTGCCTGATGCTAAATAACCTCAGCTCTCTCAGCCTCTCTGTATGACAGATGGGCCAGTCCCAGCATCATCATCAAAGTGGCCCTTTTCTGGAGTGACTCCAGTCTGCCTGGGTCTGTCTGGTGCTGGGGAGCACAGACTTGGACCCAGATCCAGTGCAGATCTCAGCAGTGCTGAGCGAAAGAGGAGGATCACCTCTCCTGACACACGGTGTAGTAGGGTTTTTCTCTTGGCACATCTAGCTTTTTCAAACATGGCCCAGGAAAACAGGAACCAGAGAAGAAATCTACTTAAGCCTTTTCTTTTAGAAAATCTCTTCCAGGCCTACTGCGGTTTTGAATAGAATTGAATGAGATTATAAAACTAAGACATAATATAATTATAGAATAGCAACAAAAGCCAAAGAATTATGATACCAGCATCTTTGCAATACGGACTTAACAACACCAAGAAACAGCTTTTACTGTATTTCAAAAAAACACCTAAGCAGAAGTTGATCCAAATCCCAGCAAAACCACACTAAAAATCCCAAGGCAGTGGAAGTGCCTCACCCGTGTTCCTCTCTGTGGGGGTACACAGGTATCCGGTGTGCGACGGACGATGAAGGAACATGGGGGCTCCTCATGCAGGGCAGCTGCTGGGAATTGTCAGCAGGTGAGCCAGCAGCTGTTGTCACAGTGTAGGTGAGTGACCATGTGTAGGATTGCATAGCCCCTGGAGACGGAGAGGAGACACAGGAACATGGTTAACATGGGCTGTCATCCACAGAGGTGCCATGATTGAGACAATTATAGGAAAACAACCAGACAGGCAATGATCATGGGAAGTGCACTGACAAAGTGAACAAATCTAGTAACATCTGAGGCATAAATATCAACACATGTAGATCATTTGGAGCATGCAAGGGTCCAGAAGAATGAAACGTTTATGGAACAGCTCACACTGAGGACTTCCAGTGTGGTGTTGAAATAATTTTGCAGAAAAAACCAAAACTCTGGAATGGGACTTAAGGAAGAACACCAGTGCTAAGATTTCTCAGGCATGATGCACCAAACCCTGAGGTCTCTCACATGGAGAGGGCTGCTGGCCTGCTCAGCTCTGACACTGGACTGAGGCAGGAAGTATGATCAAAACAATGAAGAATTAGAAAAAAATGAGTGTTATGCAAGTAAATATCTCGAATCCTTTTGCAGTTTGTACCTGTTTCACCCAAGTAGGAACCAGCCCTTGTAGTGGCAACACCAAAAGATTGCCAAATTATGACAAGTATATAGACAGAAATAGCCTAGTCATTTCCTTCCTGCAAACAACATTTCTTTCTCTATTTTTTTAGTGGCAGCAGAGACTGGACTTAATTTATTTTTGTCATGTAGAGCGTTTGTGGGAAGAGCAGAGCAAAGAAGTGGGTTTTCCATTTTGCTTAGAAGGTGCTGAGTTTTTTAATCATCCTGATCCCTTCCAGGCAGGAACTCCAGTTTCATGAGCCAGCTGCTGAGAAACCTTTGTCCTTTGCACACACCCCTTTCACTCAGGAGGCTGACAGATCCATTGTTCCAGTATAACATAGCTCTTGCTGGAGGTCATGACCATACTGGCTGAGATTACCCTGCAAATGAGGACCAGAACACTGAATTTAACCCAATGAGAACACTGGTTTGGGGGGCTCTGGTCACTCTTGACTCTTTTTCTTCAGCTAAAAGGAATTGCAGGAGGTGACTCAGGTTTTTTCAGTATGGATTCTACCACTTCCTGTAGCATGAAAGGGTTTAATTCAGAGGGGGAAGTCATTGTACGCCCAGGTCTGTGTCCCCTCCATGGCTTTGGGAAATGAAAAGCCTATTTCAAATGTGTATATTTTTCTTCAGGTGAGTGTGATTTTATTTGGCAAAATCAGGCTTTTTTTTGTTTTGTTTTGTTTTGTTGTTTTGTTGGTTTTTTGGGTTTTTTTGTGGGAAATTCTTAATTCTGTGACTGAAGGCATTCTGAGCATTACAAGGTAAGTCCAACTTTAAATACTTCAGCAGGGTGTGATTTGGGGCTCTTACAATAGAAATCCATGGATGTGTTATGGCCAAGAATATTTGTGATAGGTCTGTTTTCACATGCCTGCATTTTCTTCCACTGACTCGAATTTTCTGTCTTTATCTCCTGACAATGCAGAGGACCACTGAGATTCCCCAAGACCCCAAGGAGAAAAGCTAGCTCCTGTTGCCATGGACAAATAAACATTCACGGCTCCTTGAGTTGGGAAAATGTTTAAGGAAGCCTGCCTTTACAAAAAAGACACTTTAGGTGGAAGGGACCAGAAGTATTTATGCAGTTACCAAATAGATTCATTTGAAAACAAAAGAGTTTTGAAAATATCAACAACTTGTCTACAGAATATTTTAATGAAACATTTCAATTTCAAAAGGTCAACATATTTCCCCAGTGTTATCTTCCAAAAGAAAATTTGCAACTTTCTTTCAAAACAGGCCTGAATGCAAAAGGCAAAAACAAAGAGAAAAGAAAGGAAAACAAAGAGGTTGAAAAAACGCAAATACTTATTTTTAATATTATTGTATTGGGTTTTTTTCTCACTTTTCCACTTCACTATAAAACAGAAGTTTTACTTCGACCTGATTTTATTTTTTTCCAACAAAGATTGGCCATTGGTCCAAAAATCTCATGATCTTCCTAGCTCTAATAAGAAGCAGTAATAACAGAGCCAAAAGACCCTTTGCATTTTATCAAATATAGTGACTTGACTGGCATCAGACATCGTGACAATCTCCTTTTATTTTTTTGAAAAATAGTGGTGATCTTATCACAGTCTGATGAAAATGAGTGAGTCCAGGACAGCCAGTTGTTTCATCTCTTCCCTGTGGGAAGTCAAATTCCTTGGATGAGAGATGGCACTCCTGGTACTCAAATCTAACTGGCAGCCACCTCAGTTCAACTTTAAAATAAAGGGTTGGAGAGCAACAAACTTTGTGCTTGTCCAGATGTCACAGAAACAAAAGTAGAAAGTAGGTCTTGCACTTGAAGAGCTGTGAATTTGTTTAATTCTCCTAACCAAGAATTGTCTGAGGTACTGCAGGATAGTACCTCACATAGCTGCTTGAGGGAATATTCCCTTTCTTTTGCGGGTTATGGCTTAGGAACAAAAGTATGTCGGGTTTTAGTCTGGATTTACAGTATGACAGAATGTTCTGGGGAACCTACAGGTGCCTCTCTTCCCTTTGCCTTTATGGAAGGGATGCTAATATTTTCAGTGACCTAATTACAAAGACAGGGAGGAAGGGTGGAAGATGACAACAGATTTGTGTGTAAGTAAGTATGAGGTCAAGCAGGATGCTGCCAATGTTGTGGAGGGTGGAAAAGGAGGAATGACTTAAGTGTGAAAGGTTTTCATAGTTAGCTTTCTAATACCTGCCTAGGTCCAGTCCTTTACAATTAATTTCCTCAGCTGGTTGCAGAATTGAACTCCAAGAGATGAAGTCTCTTTCAGATATTACTGAACCCAACTGAACTGCTTTTTTTTTTAAATAAGCAAAAACAATAGTGATTGAGCAATGATTTGCTCTTTGTGTTCTGAACATGCAAGGTTTGATTAAAATAGGGAAATTCATTTATTATCACTCTTTTTTCTATTCTCTTTTTTAAAAAAAGTGATTTTGAAGATACTAATCAAGAGGCCATTTGATCTGTAGGGGAGCCAGATATAAATGGAACTGCTATTAGTCCTACAACAGCCCTGTTGTCATTGATGCCATCACATAGACCAGTGCAGAGAAAACCCAGAAGCTGTTTAATGATGCTGCATTTTGTATCTGCTTTAGGCTGGAGCAAAGGACCACCAAGACGCAGTGAGACAATCCCAGCACTGTGAATTATGTCTGATAATCAGCATTGCTCTCAACCTCAGGCAGCCAGAAATCCAGAGTCAGACCTCCATTCTATCCCCACACAACAAACAGATCACTTTACCTATGAAGCTTTATTAAAACACAAGCCCTTCCATTTGTAGGGAAAAATTGCCTTTTGAAATTGAAACCTTTGAGGTTTGCACTCTGCAGCTATGAGAATTAAACTCTGATTGTTGAGCAAGAGCTGATGTTCTCAAATATTGATGTGAATCCAGGAGCTGAAGCTTTAGGAAAAGAACCAAAAATTTGTTCTACTCGTACACACAAATATGAGAGGGGCTAGATCTGTACCAGTATTTCCAGAACTTTAATACCGAGCCCAGACATGGAAGAACAGTGACTTTTAATGATCATTGGTGACCTGAAGACTATTTCATGCATAGATTTCTTAAAACTGAACAGCAAGCTTAGTAAGCTGCACAGTAAACTTAGTAGTTTACTAAGATATTAGGAACTAACAATTTAGAGTTCATTTTGGGTTGTCTAAAAACGATTGCATTGGCAAATGAGTAATCAGAGCTTTAAGAGAGGCTTTAAGAGAGAGCAGCATAGTCAGCCATATAGCTACCACTTTTATTACAATATTATTGCAGTTTGAACAATCATTAATCTGGCCTTTGTGATTTAGAAAGGATGGAGGCTAATTAGCCTTTTAACTATCTAGTAACATAACAAAAAGTTTAAAAAAAATGTTACTGGTGCCATGACAGATACCACAGAGTGTGATACATACGATTTACCTTTCTTTTGCTCAGTATCATGTCATTGCAACAGTTTAATTTGCTAGTTTTGTACTGACCACTGACTGAAGGCAAAAAGGTTAAAATACAAGTTTAATAGTTAACTTTTATTGTGAATGTCACAAGCAAGAAAGAGTTAATGATGCCCTAAATTGGAGAGCTGAGACCAATGGAACTAGTTCTCAGGATCTGCAAAACATTTGTAGAATTTTACATTTACCTCATAAAAGACAGGGAAGAAAATCAATAGTGTGATCTTTCCAGAACACATGTTCCTGTTTCAAAATATTCTATGCAATGCCACAGATTTGTGTCTAAAGTAATTTGTGTGTACAATACATCTTCAGCACTCATATTTTAAAGTGTAGAGATTTCCTTTAGCTGAGACATAGTTGTTATTTTGTGTTGCTTTATGTGAATAAACACTGCATTCCACAGTGTAATGGTTAGCAAACTAAAAAGCAAACTAAAACTAGTCCATCTACATGATGAACATAGGAAACAGAGGTAATACTAATTGCTCAAATTAAGAAAAAAAGAAATAGCCACATATTCATATTTCATGTCAACCAGAGAATTACTCGCATTGACAAATCTGGCTTGTGCAAGACAAAAATGATTTTCACACTCTCAAAAGTGAGATTGCACCAGACCGTAAGTATAAAACCCAATTAAAAGAAAGCCTTTAAAACAACCTAAAAATGTAAAGCTGAGGAAAATAAACCCTAAAATAATTAGAAATAGCTTTCTTGCCTAAAAAGTTCTAGTATGGGAACAAATGTGGTCTTTCTGTACCTGAAGGCAAAGACAGAAAGAGCCTTCTTATGAGGACCTGTAGTGACAGGGGAAGGGCAAATGGCTTTTGGTTAACTGTTACATGACAGTCACATGGAGTTATGGTATCTGCAGCCCAAATACAAGTCACTCAGACCTCCATTCCAGCCAATGGCCCTGGAGAACACAGTTCCTTTCTTTTCAGTCCTTTATTTCTTCTTACAGCCCTGCACCATACTGTGTTCTGGTTCCAGCATCACAACCGTGCCACAATACCTGCAGGTCAAGTTCCACACAACATCCATGTTTCAACAAGAGTCAGAGATCCTCACCACCTCCACTGTCACCTGGACTGAAGCTGTGTGGTCACCTACCCTGTCTAGGAATCATCAGTCTCCTGTATAACTCTTGCACTGAGGGGTAATAACTTCCTATTTCCCTCCTAACTATTGTATTGCCTCCAACAGTGAAAAATCTTAAGTTGTGATGTAGGGACAAATATTTTTAAATCTCTCTCCAGCACAACATGCATTGTGCTTCCCTTTGCCGCCTTTGAAAACATGAAAAATATTTTTCAGGAAGATTTATTAGTTCTTTAGCCACTGCCAAATACTCGTGTGGTAAATCATCACTTTATGACATCCTTTCAAGATTTTGTAACTTTTCTAGTACATCACAAAGGCGATAGTTTCCACATTCTGATTGTACATCCTGTTCAGTGAGGAGCAGCAAAGCTGGAATTTCACTGCCTGAAATGCCTTCTGAAAGTTACCCCCATTTCTGCCTTTGTTTCCGTGACTTAAGAGAACACTGTCTTTTGATCATACAGAGACACTGTCCTCCCCACATCCAAAGGGTAATGAGTTTTGCTCTAGAGCCCAGAGAATGTGGCCATTTATGTAGCCCAAACAAGAAGCTAGTTTTATGCTTATTGTTTCCTATCAATCCTACCCACAATTTTAAGCTGTCCCTTAAGAGCAGATTTTTTTAATTTGTGGGCCCACCAGAACACAACAATCTTATCAGCTGCTGTAATAGAGTATAACACAGAAAATAGGCTTCAAACATGTAATTCCTCATCTCTAACACTGGTTGATTGAAGTTTTCAGCAATGTGTAAAAAATTCCCAAGAGAAACTCGTACAACTATTTAAACATATTTGGGTGTTAAATATATTGAAAGATACCCATTTCCCATTTACCAGCTAGGAATTCCTGAATCACTTGTGATTTGGGCTTTTGCAAACCTCACTAAACTTGAAATATCTGGCACTCTTCCAAATATCCAAATATCAGATCTTTTTCCTGGTAGACTGCACATCATGTGTGGATACAATGAGAACAGATTTCTGGCTTGGGAAGGCTTCTCATATCTTGCAAGCCTCATGTTCTGAGGCTCAATTTTAGGAGACCAAGTGCAAAAGCCACCTTCAAGCAGATCTATCTGCCAGAAATCAACCTACCTGTAGTAGCTGTTATGCCACCATACTCTGGGGACTGGTTGCTGATGGGTGATGGGGCAGAGGGCACTTCCACAGAGGTGGCAGATTTAGCTGGGGAGAACGGCGCTGGGGAGGGAGTTGGAGCAGCCGGTTCACTCAGAATAATTTCTTCTCGTATTTCTGCTGCAGAATGAGAGGAAGACCCATCAAACATAGCTACAGGTAGAGTCAAGGAACAATGAGAAACTTAAAAATAATGCAAGCAGTTAGGTTCTGCAGAGGGTATTTCACAAAACACAGAGTAGGAACCACAGAACTTTGAAAGAAGTACAGTAATTTCACAATTATAAGCCGAACCTGATTATAAGCCGCACATCTGGGTAGCCCATGGGATTTGTCCATATATAAG
>VRYO01001878.1:29754921-29776749 GCA_009812075.1 Sialia sialis
CACCATTATAACTTTCAGTCTACCTTCAGAAGACCTCTTAAAGGAAAGCAATATTTTTCCTGTTGCATAGGCAGGAAACTGGTGCATGGACAGCTTAAGTGTTACACTCCTATAATGTGCTATTGCATATCTAAAATTAGGAGTCCAGGCTGACTTAGGCATTCCTACACCTTCTAGAGACATCGGAAAGAAACAGGAGTCTCCAGAGCATTCCTGTGGCTTTAGGCCATGATCTTCTTTCTTTGTTGACTAAAAAAGAAGGATATTCTGAATAGTTTTAGCTGCTAAAGATATGTGGAAAATATGCAAGAATAAGCGACTTGTTTGTCAAAAATCCAAGAGGCTATGGCAGAGCACTGAATTAAATTCAAGTTTTTCATCATACAGAAGATAGTACCCCAATCACTGAAATTTTCCTTCCCATAAATCTACAGGGTGATAGATTAAGTCACAGCTAAAATGGAGAATGAAACTCTCAGAGGTGACGGAGGCTTTATTTACCACAATTAATGGGAGATGCAAGTATGGAAGATCACTGAGGACTCCCATTACAAGAGGTTGCCTTGAGCAGAAAAAACTAAAGGCAATCCCTGCTTGCTTCAGTTCTGGCACAGCAGTGTGGAACGCAACAGGACTCAGAATCTCCTTCTATACAGAATGTAGTGTACCAAAACAGCAGATTTGCCATTTGTCTTTTCACACTCCTGCTATCTCTTCCTCTTATTTAGACTGGTACAAATCCACTGGTATGAGTGAACTTAGTAAGACTGAGTCCACTGGAATTCAATGGTGGCTTAGAAAGATTAACTAACATAAAAGCTTCACTACAAAATTTTCCTACTGAAACACCAATTGAGTGCTTAGGAATGGGGCTTCAGACATCCACAGACACTGTGAAGCAGGCAGTTCTCTTTCAGCATGTATTAACTAGGGATACCTCCCAAATTATTTATTTCACTTCATGGTAGAAGTGCTTTGCTCCTGGATAAGCCTCAGGAGGTTAGATAAGGATTAAGATATGTCCTAACAAAAAGTAGAGAAAACAGTGGAATAAAATAACAAATAATGAATAAAAGAACAGACTCACCTGTGCTTCCTTCTCCCTTCATTGCCCTCATTAGCTCATTAGCTTTCTCCTGACAATGAAGTGATTCTAGCAGGTATAATACATAGTCATCGAACATCAAGTGAATAAGGTGAAAAGACCCTGGTAATAAAGTGAACAAACAAAAAAGCCATTGACTGTCTCAATACACTCATTAAACCAATTATTATGGTACTCAACACAAACAGCCCTGAATAAGATTGCCTCCATGTACTGAAATATCTCTTTTACTCAAGGTAAGAGCAGTCTAAGTAAAACCAGGGAGTAGCAAACTGTTCATTCCTAGATTATACAGGCTTCTATAACCAGTTCAGAGTGCAAGAAGACTACCTAGCAGAGATCTGCCACTTGAAGGATTCTTCTTCTCCTACATTAGCACTGAATGTCAGTTTTGACAACTGTGTCAACAGTAGAATTGTTTCCTATTGTCTAAAGGACGTATCATTTTCTGTCACAAGTAGAATCTCAAACTGGCTGCCTTAGTGACATATCTTGGTATAAATTTTCTGCACTACTTGCAAAGAAAGGAAGTGAGTTTCTTCCCATAATTTATAAAGCGTACACATCAGGGATGGTGAAGAAATGTTTGCCCTAGATCACAAATCACAAGAAAAAAAAGATGCATAAGAAGAGACCACAGATACATTTTGGGGGGTAAGTAAGAGATGCAAAACATCAGAGCTGAGACATTGTGCTGTGCCCTCCTGAAAGGACTAACACCCATCTGCAGGGGGACACTGACAAGTATCAAGGTGGAGTTTGTTCAATTTATGCAATAGACTCCGTGACACCAAGTATCCATAATAGTTCCAGACAGGTCTTTATCATACAAAGGGTTTGTTTTTTTAAAGCTCTTTTGTTCATTTAGACTTGCACAGAGTATTTACCGTATGTTTATTTAAGTCACTAAGTAACTCTGACAAGTAAAAGTACAGTGAAGTTAAAATAATACAGTTAGCTTAAATCCGAGAACAGTCATCATCTGAGATAGGAACAGAGATCAACTACTGCCAGACAAGATACTCCCCAAAAAACCTCATGTGGAGGTATTCCTTTGGAAATTCCGTTATTGCATTTGAAGAGAAATACTTTCATGGAGAAAAGATCAAACGAGTCTCAAATTCAATCTAACTTCATAATGATTGATTTCTTCACAGGAAAGTTGGGTTTATCTTGAGATAATAGTTTTTATCACAATGAAGCATAACTATCCCTAGTCCAACTTCTGTACTCAAGCATGCTGCTGTAGGGCAGAAGTTGTTTCAAAGACCCAATACCCTGATTGAATTCTGGCTGGCAGTTCAGCTTTCAGAGTGACTCTGAGCACATTCTTTTTCTTTGTGACCCCGATGGTCTTTGTGTTTCATTCTCTCCTTCCACGCCTGCATGGTTTTGCTGTCACTGATATGAGCTGGGCAAACACCCTGGGAAGTGAACATGAGCCCTGTGCTCTTGGGCAAGGCAGCACAGAAACAGGACACAGCTGACTGCAACACCTTTGCTGTGGGCAGGGAATCTCTGGCTGCTGGTGAACCTGAAGCATCTAGTTCTTGATTTGTTTCATGTGAATAAGCAGATCAAAATGGTAACAGGTTTCCCCAGACTTTCAAGGGCAAAAAGTGGGGGATCTTCACTTAACTGCTGCAGAGAACTTGTTTTCAAAAATCCTTTGGGCTCAAAGTCTTGTTAATTAAGTCCTGTTCGATTTAGCAGTGCAATAAAGACAGCAGACATGGCTGAGCACCTTGTTACTGACCTAGGGTTTCCCCAGTGGAAACCTAGATTTTCAAGAATCTCCACAAAATTTTCACTCTTCTCCTGACTACAGTTTTTCAATGGGAAGTTTCTATTGACTCTAATGCAGTTACTACTGATAAGTAACTTCAAGGTAAGCAAAACAGGCTAAAATGCTGGCAAACTTCATGTAGTTGTATAAAGCTCAGGGTATTTACTATTTTCTAGCAAACTCCTTACTCAGCCTTTAGTAAGAAAAAAAAGGAAAGTTGCTTTGTAGTTTCATAAAAATATTTGGAAGTGCAAACTCTAAACACTGTAATTGCATTTGCTAGCAAGCAAACAACAAGAACACAAGATCTGCTATTTTAAAAAATGTCTTTGTTTTTGGGGGGTCTAACACTTTATTTTGAAGACTTGGGGTTGGCAATACTGAATGCAGCATTTAAAAACACTCCAGTGCCCTTGTCACTCTTTTGAATTTCTCTCTTCCTCTCCTATTATTTCTCCCACTGTCTATTTTTAAGCTCTGCATAGAGTTTTTGAGCCCAGAATTTGCGTGAAAGACACCCGACAAACAAGGTTTTGGTACTGAATGCAATGAATGCAATATTTTTATATTTTTAAATAAGTCAAATGAAATGCAAGCTACAGAGTGAAACCCATATCAGGGCATGCATTTCAGCCTCACAGTGAATGGCTATTCAGCACAACGTATCATAATTTATTCTGTGTTTGCAAGCTATTGTTTCTCACATGACTGTTGGGTTCTTTCAAGTCTATCTTCAAGTACAGAAATAGATCTAGCTGTAGCCAGCAAAACAATCACTTCTTTAGGAAAAGGTAAGAAATCATTGACTGTGGTTACAACAGAAAATAGCATTTGGCTCTAATTTTCAGGGGTTAACAGAAAACACGGCAATGCCCAGCTAAGGCACAGTAAGTATCAGAATCTATTAAGAGATATAGCAATTATGTCTAAGTAGCAAAACAGCAGTGAGATTTCCAGATCTGGAGAAAAACATGGAGTTTCTATTACTAATTAGTTACTTTATATACTGGGTGCATTACCCAAACACTGCCACCAACTGTGCCTTTGATATGCATAAGCAGGAAAGAGGGAGGCAGGGAGGGAGGCAGGCAGAGATAAAAAGAGAGAGGGAGCAAGAGAGGGAACAGTTTGTTTTTTTTCCTGCCAGAGATTGTTTCAACCTGCCATGTCACCATGCTTAAAAGCTTTGGGACAGTCACTCCAGTCCCAGGTATCACCACTTCCTTCAATCAGATTTTGGAATCATCTATTTCAAAGGTAAAAATATACTGTCCTGAACATAGTGAAGATCCCATCATCAAACACATTATTTCACTTTAAAAAAAACACTACGCTATGAGCACCGTAGTCTACATATTATTTAAGGCAGAAAAAATAATTAAAAATCGGTCCACTGAAGCAGTTCCCAGTGCAGTAAAAATGCAAAACTTTTTATCTAAGTTCAAAACAAACGTTTATAAAGGTAAATATTTAGAACAGTAAATCACTCTTTGTAGAACTCATTTAATGGATATATAATTCGGAAAAGCTAGAAAGAACTGTATAAATTAAGTGCAGAAAAGTTTCTGCAATCTAGCTCAGCTTTTTACATTCAGAGGTTATTCTTTTGGAAGTTGCTCAACTCTAATTCAAGAACAATATATCAAATGGCTTTGCAGTGAAAGAATAGCATCATTAATGTAGATTTTTATAAATTTGTGTCTATGGCTAAATAAAATTTATGAGACATGAGTAGAGATAACCCAGGCTGCTGCCTGGTAGGATAAGGATATGGTTTTGATATTCAAAACTTCAGGGCTCCTTCTGTCTCCACTAGCATTGCACCTGAACAGGTTTGTGGTTTTTGCTGAAAATTGTAATCACCTTGGGGATGCTCACTATCCTGATGTCATTAACAACTGTTCAGAAAACTCTTTTACAATGGAAATGAAAGCAATTTCATGTTAAAATATAAACATGTCATATAAATAAATATTGCATGTATTATAAATAAATAAAACATATTAAAAATATCGTATCTCACTGACAGTATCCAAATTGATACTATTCGATGGTTCTAAAAGCATAAAGGACGTCAAAGCTCAGCCAGCAGAAAACCTTGCAGTTGTTCAATGCAATACCCAAAAAAACCCATTCTTTTTTGATCTTTCTAGAGACATATTCAGACAAATGTGCATTTATAAAAAGCATCTCTCATGCAAAGTCTGGTCCCAAGTGAGTGATTGTACACACCAGTTGAGTCATTCTTGCTCTTAATGGATTTTAATCTGAACTTTTTGTATCTGAGGACAAAGCCCCATTTTAAACAATGTGGAAAAGCAACATGATTTTTTTATTTACAAAGTAAAGTTGTATTTTTTTCATCCTGAACTGACTTCTTAAGAAATGGAAGAGATTCTCTCTCCAGGTTATAGAAGCACACTCACAAGGACCAGTTTCAAATGCTATGTCCTTTAAGAGGAGAGCTGGGAAAGTGTTTCACTGGAGAGCTTTTCATCCACTTCAGCACAAAGTCATCTCTCTTGGCTCAACATGTTGCCAGAGTGGTTTGGGTAATGGACTCCCACAGCTGCCCTGATCCCTGCAGCTCCTAACAGCAAACAGAAGGAAGCAGCGACGTTTTCATCTCCCCTGGCTCTGGCTTGCAGACAGACATCTGTCTGAGCCTTATTTCCAAATCTCAATAGCCCAAATCTATTTTTTAATAGAGCACTGGATATGTGAAAACTGGTTATGTTTTCACTTAAAATGTACATTAAAAGGTGGCATACAGATTTTTTTTGACCGTGGCATGCAATGATTACAACAAAATCCAAGTACCAAAGCTGGGTGCACTGTGCAAAGTCATGTCCCGAATCACTCGAGTGCCAAAGCAGGACCACATCAGAAGAAACTGCTGAGCTACCTTCTTCAAAGAGCCTTGTCTCTTGGCAGCTACCTGCAAGAAGAGAGAAGTGTCTGACATGGAGAAGCTTTTATTTCTACCATCAATACAGCTGAATGATGCATACATCCACCGTCTCTTTTTATACTGGAAAACTACTTATCTCCATCTTCATATCAAAATATACACTACAAATCAGGAAACCCAAACTCAGAATGGCCTTAGACAGAAAAACCACCTTACAACCATGGACAACCTTCAGGAGGCAACAATAAAGTATTATTCAAGATTGGATCTCCTTTATGCATGATAAAAGGACTGCAAAAAGATTGCTCTGATCTTCATCTTAACCTAATTACTAACATGTTCCTTCTTGCTTCCTAGTCAAGGAAGCAATTTATAATCAATAATGTTTGATCTGCATTGCAAATTTATATTACTATTTCAAATGAGTCTAATATTGAATATAACGCTTTTTATTCCTTCTCATTTTTATTTTTGTGAATTCACTTAGTCATTTTACTAGGAAAAATACTTTCCAGAAAGCATACTTTAGGCATTAACTCTTCAAAATTGCATTTATTATAGCCATATGTGAGTTAAAGGATTATATTCACCCAATCAGCTCGTAAAATTAATTTATTAAAATTCATGTCAAGTTCTTCATTAAAATTAACAGCTCTAGCCTGAATTTCAAATTGCGTTCCACTGACTAGAAGTTCCCCAAATCAAAGCATTTCAAGTAATCTGGAGAATGATCTGATTTCTATATGGCTATTTTGCAGCACAGAGAGAGGCAGTGTGTTTTGGTTTGATTCATTTTTACTCTGATCTCTAGCAATGGGAATGAAGAGTTGAAATTCTAACAGAGCATGCTAATACAAAGAATTAACAGATGTTAAATAGTTATATATTTTCACGTTCTGTGTAAAATTATGGTGATGCTGGATTGCTTTGGAAAATACATTTTAAAACTTTGTTAGTAGGTTTCTGCATGGACTTTAATTAAAATAAAATACAAATCCTTGGTATTCCATATCAGCTCCAAAGGAACATAAATGTGTCCTTGACTAAATGGTAATGTAGATTTTCATCCTTACATTTGATTGTATATAAATGAATTAGCTAGCTTAAATATCCTTTTCATTAAAATCTTAAAAGGCCAGATTATGTTTTCCTCTGTGCTGTACCATTAGGATGACTGTGACTCTGAATTCATCTCTCCATATCCCTGAAATATTGATGTGATTGGAAACCTCAACTCCATTCATTTTTGAATAACATCTTTTGGAATAAAACAAACAAGAACAGAATAAAGCAAAATCCTGAATGTGAGCTATTCTCCATGAAAACTAGTGAGATTTTGTCTGCTACTGCTTTAGTCTTGCTCATTACCAACTCCTTTTTTTTTTTTTCTGTAATTATTTTTACTTTTTCTAAAAATGTATTACCTGAATAGAGCTCATAATGCATATCAGTGATTCACTCCTCCTTACCAACCTTTACAACACATCTGTCCACCATGGAATCCAGCCACTCGATGTACGACTCAATGGGGGACTGCTCCTCCAAAAGGTGATCAAACTCCTGATACACTGCCACACAAAACCAAAAAAAAAAAAGCCCATCTTAGAACCCGGATTCTGTTTCAAACAAATTAAAAACAAATCACAAAAGGTTGTCAAAAGAATCACAAGTTTACTGTATTTTTTTTATAACGGATTGCTTAACTGAAGCAAATACATCTTTCTTGGTGCTGACCCAAAAAGTTTGCTGGGTCTCTTTTTTATTTTCTACTGAAAGTACCACAGTCATTGAGAGTGTTATTTTATTGTGAGCCAATCAGAACCTATTTTTTAAAATTAATGTTTTTATTTAAGTCGCCTGGTGTGCCCAGAAGTGAAATGTTTACGGTGTTCTCTATGAAGAGTGAGAAACTAGGCCTTGACCCTGGTGATGAAAAAATGTCATGCATGAAATTGATTCAGAAATGCATAAAGAATCTTCTAGGCACCAAGTGAATGAGTATTGTTGGTAGGAGACTCATCTGTATAATGCTTTAGTTGCAAAAACATGATTTAACTGCTGCAAATCATCTATTTGCAATGCCAGACACACGCACAAAAAGAATGTCCATAAACTTCTTCTTCAAAACAAATTGCTACCAGTGCAGATATACTCTACTTACTATCAAGAGGAGTTGCAAAAAGCAACCTGTATACTTTTTGATCTTTTCCAAGTACACATGTTAATATTTTAATACAAGAAGTTAAAGCAAGTCATTCAACTGCAGACCTTAAAATTTCAAGTCTAATTTATATATGAGAACGAACGTCTGGAAGACAAAGAGCAATGTGCTTTGACACCTCAAGAAACTATTCTTCAACTCAGCTAAGATAAAAGGCCCAGTAGGTCAAGAAGAAAGATACTTTCCACCTGCTGTGTTACAGGATGATTTCAATGTGCTAAGCAATTCCATTTACAACTAAATAACAGGAGGAAGGAATTTCTCTCCATAGGAAAGATAGTGAAGGGGGTGGAGGAGGCAAAGCATAGAGATGATAGCTAGGGAAATGAGACAGAGAGACTATCCAAAAATAATACAAAGAACCACCTCCCATTGGATCAGGAGGATGAGCAGGAATGCATTTGCTAAACATCTGACTATAAATTTTTAACTGAGACTTAGAAAGGCTGAGTTACTAGAAACATCAGTTGAGGAAGAAGGGAAATTATGTTTGGGCCACGCTTATCTTCTTTCATTCTTTTATTCAATGGGCAACCTCCCTTTATTCATAACAGGACCACAGAGAAATCTAAATGTTGTCTCCTTACCTGAGTATTTGGCTGGACAAAAATTGCCTGATACAACAGATGAAGTAATTCATATGCTGTGCGAAGAGGGGAGCAAGAGCAGAAAAACAAATCAGTTGCCTGCTTTGCTGCTGGAGCAATGCAACTGTGTACAATGACCTATTTGAGAAAATTAGATGTTTAGCCTTTAGTGATTGTTAAAAATACCTCAAAAGGATCTGAGAATGAGGGAATAAAGCAGAAATCATGTCAGAGATAGGTAGTCCAGGAGAACAGAAAAGAGGTTCTCTTATACCCAGTGATGTTTGTCTGTTTCTCTTAAGCTTGTTTGTAGGCTTATAAATCTGGGTTTTTTCTCTAGTTATAGGAGCCAAAATTGTACTTCTTTGATTATTAGTAACAGGAATGTGAAAACAGGCCTTAAATCAATGCCATATAAGTCATACAAGGCATAGCGAAAAAAAATCTTTGATTGCGTAGAAAAACATCAAAGATGGGGGAAAAATCTAAGTTCTAGAAAATTCTCTATACGTATCTGAACACCTCATTATATCCCATCTCAGGAGCTATTAGCTTACCATTTTGACTAACTACATAGGCCTAAAATGTGGAAAAACTTGCACAAATCCAACAGCATTCAGGGAAATTCTGTTTGGTTTTATTATGCTAATCACATATACACAAGAAGCTTCGTTAAACGTTAAGGATGTTCTGAATAGCAGCCAAAAATGTTGCTGCTTCTAGGAGTATAACTTTGCAAAGGTTCTTTTTTGGCCAGTGGTAGGATGCTGGATAGATCTTGAAAACGTAACAGACAAGAGAAGGATTCACTGAGCTTCTGGACTTCACCCTTCTTTGTTGCCATGTTGAGTTCCCATATCCTCAAAGGGGAAGAGGGCCATGAAATGAATCAAGGGTTAAGAAAGAGAGGAAAGAATACCAAGAACCTCTCCTGAAAAACAGAACTAGTGGAGAATGCAAGGCCCATCCCTGAACCAAGGAGAAGAATTCAAGTGTTAACACAGTGGGATGACTGCCAAAGTCAACCCTGTAGGGTCCAGGGTCCACGTGAAGGTGCCACCCCTTGTCTTCCCAACCTCTCCCTGAAAGAGTTACCTCACTAGCAAACCAACCTTGCTGCGCTCCCACAAGTGGTTGCCTGGGCTGAGCCCTGTTCAGGCAGATTCTGGGTAAAAGATGACTGGTCCCCCTCAGGAGAGAGATGGCAATACAACAGGTGTGTTCACAGGAAGTGAGGTTGTGTGGAGGATGTTAAAGACAAAGCTCTGTTGCCTCAAAACAACAAAACTCCATGTGCTTCGCGGCATACCTGAGCTTATAACTGTGCAACACTTGATGGATGATGGAAGGAATATTTTGTATTTGCAAAAGATCTTTAATTGTAAAACCAGTTTGAGAATATCTCCAAAGTCACTTTCAAGTCCATGCCCTTCATACTAGACAGAAACTAAATTAGTCAATGAGCTTGTCTGATTTGGGACTTCTACTTAGTCATAAAAGTTCAGGGCAAAAGCTTATCCCATCAAATGCTCTTGGTTAGGAAAACTCTGTAAAAAGGAGCTTTTTATAAACAATTTACAAAGGACTCAAATACACAGCCAGTCAAGTGTCAAAGCCATTCAAAAAACAATTCTTCTGCAATTCTACAGCAGGAAAGATTGGACTTTGACACATTCAGTAGTTAACTCATAGACTGAGTTTATGCACATTCATGGAAAAAATCCTCCTGAATTTGGGTGTAAGTTTTGTGCCATTGGCCGTTCTGAAAAGGAATGCATCAAGGAGTCTGAAACATAAGACCTAGACAGGGCTTTGCCTTACCAATTTGGAAAATGTCTCTATATTTATCTTAAGCCTCCAAGCAAACCAATGTCTGTGAAACCAGTGCTACTTTCTCTGAGCTTTGTTTGCAGCAGGAAGCCAAGTTCACCTGGCTTTAATTGAAGATTCTGCTCTTACATTGTATGATGAGCTTTCTGTGTTCCTCCCGTGAGTCCTCCATAGTATAGAGGGTTTGTTTGGTAATGCTATTCAGATCCACATTCCTCCAGTCCTCCAGCATTTGAAACGTGATGTCTGCACTGTGGATCACTGTTCTTGATGCCTGTAATCCAATCCAATCCAATCTATTCATTAGTTCATGCTTTATTAGGTTAAAAAATAGGCTTTATCCCCTTTTACGCTTCCTTAGCTAGGCTCACTAAGTTGATTCTCCTCATGGACCCCCACCCACCAGCTTGATGTCTTATGGATATTACAGGGCCCTCTAACAAGAGAACTCTTCTGTCATTTTGCCTACTTTAATCAACTGCAACTGTTTTGACTGCAACCACCACAAACCCTAATGAGCAACACTAATCTGATGCTGCCATTTCTAGACTCCTCAACCTCTAAAGGCTCTGCTGGTTTTCATTTCAAGCTTCAGTTCAGAACAAAAAAGCAACAAGAGAAATCAAACAAAATCAAACCCACTCAGGTTTGCACCCTCCCCTCTCCCAATCCATGAAGATTCTCATTCTTCCCTCAGCCACATGAAAAGTTAAAGCTCCTTGGCCTCCTCATCAGATCCATGTCTGGCTGGTTGAGACAGGGATCTGCTGCTGGTAATGGGGAGGATGGACTGAGAGTAAAGGAAGTGGCACAAGGCCGTGGTCATGTACACAGGTAAGTTAAATAGAGATGATAACACACACTGAGATTATCAGCTTCCCCAAGGAAGTGATGACTTGAAGAGTCCTTCACCTAAGAGACTTGATCCCAGGTTTGATGCAGAAGGTTGTGGTTTCTTTGTCTTGATTTTCTCTGGATGGCTATGGACCTCCAGAGTCCAGTGATGATCTATGGTATTTGAGGAAAGGTACCACAGGTATCTCTGTCCCCACCACTAAAATAATGGTGGAAGAAACCAACCAGAAGTGCCTTGCAGGAGTGTTTTTTATTTCCCTAGAGCTTCTTTCTGTGGGCTTCACCTCTCACAGGGTTAACCTGGGGTTTTGGATACACCTTCCAAAAGTGGAGCTTTCGGGTGACAGGGAAAAAAACTATCGCCTCCAATACATGGGTGAAACGTTAATAAATTCAATGCATTCTCTCCCTTTTTGTAGTACACAGAATTCAGCTTATTGACTTTTTACAGGTAATTCTGGTGAAAACCAAATACTTTGGAGCAGCTTCTATATTCACTGGCTATGCTTAAAAGAACATGTCTATTTACAACTCATTTCAGCTGTTTTCTCTTTTACTAATTTCCATTTGATTTATAATGTACAATTAGACTTGGAATGTATTGTTTGGCATGTGAAATTTTTCTTGCTTTGCAACTGCCCTGATACAAACTGCTCTGAAATCAATGGAACATCTCTCATTTATTTCCTGGAAATTAACCATCTCTTCAAATCAAATAATAATTTTGTTTCATAAAAGTACCCTGCTGAATTTAATGATCAGGGGTTGCCAGTTGTCTAGAAAAGCTTTTTTCAGTGATTACTTTTTGATTTTGTAGAGGTGGCCACAACAAATATTAGAGACAAACTGCTAATGTATCTCCTCCTCTGAATAAAGTCTAACTTGTCAATTAATAAAATAATTTGAAAAGTCAGTAAAAATGGCATTCATCAAACTTGTAACTGAAATATTTACTTGGCAGAGATGATTTAGGGATGTCTGTCGCCGTAGTATTTGTGAGAATCTTCTGGACACTGCAGGAAAGAGGAGATACATATTTGCATACTGTGCTGAATAAGTATAATTACTTCAGAAAGTATTAAACAACAGCAACAACAAAAAATATATCCAGTTTCGTATACAAAATTGTGGCTACATAAAATGCACTCAACAGTCCAGTTTTAACTTAATTTAAACCTTGACCTGAACCCTTAAATCTGGATGCTCAATCAATTTTACAGAGGCATATTACAAGCAATTATTTATAGATGCTGTGAATAATGAGATGACAAGAGAAACAGAGGACAATGGAAAAGCTTTGCTTGTTCAGCATAACAAATTTTCTCTTGCCACACAAAGGAACTGGAGAACAGAAAGAACTATTTAATAGAAAGAAAAATGTTGGTGCAAGAATAAGTGCATATAAAATAACAATAGCTACATTATGTGTGGAAATGAGAAAAGGTTGCTAAATCTTCATGGAATCAAGTTTTGGAGGAATCTTTTGACTGGATTGATAGGGGCTGAACTCTGATCCCGTTTCACGTAGAATTTGATCGAAGTTTCTGAAAGCAATTGCATGACATACTAATACATTATGGGCTGAAATGGTCCAGCAGGTACTTGCCAGTCCTCTGTCCCAGTTTAGCTCTTTGCAAGTGATATGGACCCTGAATTAAAGTATTTCCTGCTATTGGAAAATGAGCTTTTAAAATGTTGTATTGTGCATTTTTTTTTGTCTGAAATCAGTGACTTGGCAACTACCAAAATGACCAAAGCTTGCAGTTCCTCCTGTCAGTACCTCCACTGGTTGTGTACCCTATCACAAATTCTGATGAGGAGGAAACAGCTGCAGAAGCAACAAAGGCTCATGGAAGAGGCAGGCTGCCCACAATATTTTCCATATATCAAAAAGACCAGATTCACAGTTCAATCCAAAGACATGTTAGATGGGGTCACAGAGTGAACTTTCCCTCCATACTGTGCATAAAGGCAGTTAAAAAATATAGATTGAGAATTACGAGAGAGTGCACTGTCCATCTCATTCTGTTTGCCTGTAAGATTGGTAAAGATTTTGCTGTTGAAGATTCTTGATATTTTTGAACCGGAAAAAGATGTGATAAAGCATATTTTCAGTTCAAACTTAGTTTAATTTTTAAAATAAACTAGTAAACAATTCAAACCACCCTAAAATTAATTGTTCCAACTTCCATCCTGACTGTTCTCAGTAACATATACACCTAATTTTCCACGCTGATCAAAATAGTTAATCCTTCTCCTAAATTAGTTTTTTTTTCCCCTTTAACTTTGTGGTGTGGAATTTAGTGCTCATGAAAGGCAAAGAATTGAGAGCTGTGAAATAAAGCAGGCTTTATCAATAGGTGATGTGCACTGCAGGCATCTACAAAGCACGTTTGAAAAGGACTAGTGCCCTTTCCTGTGGTGACAGGGTAATTTGATCTCCTTCATTTCTAACTCTGGCACTTTTTTGAGCAAGGGCCTCAAGCTGTATTCAAATTCTGCTAGCCTAAAGGTTTGTTTAATAATTTTCTTTGCCTATTATCATGCTTAATGTTTGCTTACTATCAACAAAATTAATTTCTTATCAGAATCCACAAGACAAGAAAAGAAATTCTCATTTTGAGCAATGCCTCATTTCACTGAGATTGGTTCTCACGAGCAACTGGAGATTCTAAGTGAATGCAAGATTTATAATGATGACAGGCTTTAATTCCTAAAAGAACACTAGTCTTACTTCCAATTAATTTGTAATCAATAAACATTGTCCATCCCAGTTTAACAGGAGAGATTGGGCGATACATACACTCAAATTTGATATTTCGTAGGTTTTCTGGTAAATCGTGGAGAGCTACTTTCAGCCACTCATCCAGTTGCTTTGCAAACTTTCGGATCACCTGAGTCAAACTGAAAAAAAGGAATCACAACATCACATCATGTTTACTTTGTGCTTTGTGCTGTAAAAGCGGTGAATGTGTGAAGACCATGAGTCATTTATTTACAACTCGTTATTATGCAGAGTTGCTAATATATTTTGGTTTGCAGGCATGAAGAAAAACTTCTGAAACTTCTGATAATTTTTGCAAGGAAAGCAAAATTTATCACCATGCTCAAAACCTCACATCTCTGTAAGGCACTGCTTTGATACTTACAAATGGTATTTTTACTTTAAATAAAATCATTCCCACTCTCTACAAATATGAATTCACAACTGTTTAAAGAAGACAATAAGTCAAGCTTCGGATTTCAGCTCGCTTGTGCGCACATTTATACAGATGTACAAGGGGATATTCAAGTGGAGCAACAACCAACCCTGCTGCAGGCCAGAGTTAAATAGTGAGTGGTGATGGGGAGAAATTTTGAGGCAAAGCTCACACAGGTGGAGAAGCTGGAGGTGGAGCAGGACCTGCCTGCTTAGCCCTACACAGGACTGGAACTTTCTCAGACAAGTGAAATTTCTCTCTTCTTTCTTGCTACCCTTTCCTGATGTTCCATAATTTCCTGTTAAACTTGGCTCATTCTGCCCTTCTTGCTGGAATCCTCAGTGAAAAATTACAGTTCCCAGGAACAGCTGAGGAGTGTTGTGCAGAGGATCCCAAGAACTGGTTCTGACATACAAAGCTGCACTGCCTGTAGCAATGCTAGAAATGCACAAATGAGAGAGAAAAGAGACAAGGAACTTCCTCCTTTCAACCCATAAGCTTTTTCTGCTTGTACTCCTAGCACACTGCATGGATAACAGAGGTGGTAATATAAACACACCTGCTCTGCTCCACCAAAACACCCAAAGAGAACAGGAGATGTATGACAGCTGCTGGGCTCACTAAAATGTGCCTTTTCTGGATAGCCAGAATTTGTTCCCAGGAAGTATCTCAGAGGATTCTGGCTGAGTCAGCAAGATTTCCTTCAGGAGCTTCCATTGCAATGAGACCCTTCTTCACCCCCTCCAGAGCAGGCTATGGCTTAATAGCCACAATCTGGCCCTTTATATGCATTACAAAAGTCTATATTCACACTCAAGTCTCTCCTTATTTGCTATGAAAGAACTAAGCAGCTTGAGAAAAGGACTGCTGTTCTGTTTAATCCTTCCAATGAAATAGATTTGGGGGGGTGGGGGGGGGCGAGGGTGAGGGGCAAAGTCTGTAAAAATGTACATGTCTTATCAAAAACAGTCCATGCTCATAGCAGATTTCTTGTGTAACATACTCTCACTTTAGCAGTCATGAAATGCATGTAGGAGAGCAGAACAACACTGTGAATACATTTTCCTTGATTAGAGACAATTTAAAAATCTTAAGGGCTAAACATAGAGTAGCAATAAAAAACTCCTAGAGCAGCATTTTTAACGAATTACTCGATGTCAAAACCACATCAGTCAAATGATATTAAAGGTGTACAAGACTATTTAGAAAAAGATGTCTTCCTGATGAACGTGCAAGTAAAACCAGAGAGGAAAAAATTGTTGGCTGCACTCAGTGATTACACTTTTTGCTGTGGATTGTTGATCTCTGTCCTGCTTCACATCTATGAACAAGAATTCTTGGATTCACATGAAGGAACACCAGGTAGGAAGAGACCAGCTGAAATCTGCCACATGGATTGGAAAAGTGAATTTAGTTTGGGTTTAGCTGAACATTAAGAAAGCAAGAAGAAGGTGGTATCCTTCATCACCTAAAAACCCCCAACTCTCCAAGTTTTTCGTAACACAGGTCTTGTTAATATCTGTACATCTTTTCAGGAACATGTGAGCTCTTCAATTACTTTCAAATGACACTGATTTAAAGTCAGAAAATGGGTGGCAGCAAGCAGCTCTCCAAAAACTGGTATCATTCTTGAAGAAAGGAACAAAGACAGCTGAGCTAGAAAGGGTCAGTTACCTGTCAGGTAAGGCTTGTAAAACTGTTGGCATCAAAACCCCAGAAATTGCCTTGTACAGAATTGAGTCACAAACTCCCACTATATTCACTACAGTTGAAGAACCCAGCACGGGCAGCATATGAGGAGGCATCCCTTGCCAAAAGTGCAGAAGAAAACTTTGAACCTGCAATCACAAGAAGAAGCAGGAATGTTAAAATTAAAATATCCAAAGGCCACAAATACCATTCTCGGTAAATGACCCTGCTTGCACAAGGTTTGTTTTAGCCTCAGAGCTGGGGTTGTGGGGTACAACACAGGCAAGGCATGCTCCTTAACTAGCCAGGCTTGTTGGGATAATCAGCCAAAGGCTGAGGAGACACTTGGGATTGGTGACAGGAGTCTTTGTGTCAGTGCAGTAGAGACACCCATGGGAATCACCGTATTTTTACCTTCCATGAGTGGCTGATGAGTTTAACTCTTTGGCCTTTTTCTGTCTCTTTGCACTCTGTCCCTGTGTACAAAGGAATGCAATCTAGGCCTTGGCGGAGGGAGAGAGGGAGAGGAGGGAGAGTAGGATAGCTTACAAGTGTCAATATACTATTTTTTGTCTTTGCTTTGGAAAGAAACACTACGCTTTTGGATTTTATCTTTCATCCACTATGAAGGAAAGCAGAGAAATAGTGGTCAAAGACAAACAAATCTAAAAATAGGGGAGAGATTTCAGACACAGCAAAATGTACCTCTGAAAATTTTAATTTGGGAAATAAAGGTGTTATTCAGAGAATTATATGATCAGTTCCACAGGGGTCAGAACACAGCATCAGGAATGATAACTTTCTGCGTGCAATTTGTAGTGAAGTAAGCAACCACCCACGTGTAGCAAAAAGTATTTGCCATTTATATATTGTTGCTCAGCCCCTTCCCTACCACAGATCCTGATACACCTAATATAATATAGCATCTTGCTCTTAAGAAACTATTCCGAGACTCGCTCAGCTAAATTTCCTGAATGTGTCACATGTTTTTCTCACATAAAAACTTTTAGACTCAGTACAATGGTGCAAAACCAGCTTTAAAACAGAAGAGCATAAGAATTAAACAGTAAGAAGAAGAAGAAAAGCAAGGAATTTTTTCCAGTTGTTCAGAAAACACAGTTAAAAGACATTTTCCTTGACTTTTATTTCCCAGTGTGTATGTGTGTGTTCCTTGCTGCACTGCAGTACAGCTGAGCAACTGGAGCCTTCAGCTGTGGTTGTCTGGGATATCTGGGAGGCTGTAATCCCCCCACCACTCTGCATCACAGTTAACAGACCAGCAGAGCCCACTGTTGTCGCTGTGACACATGCCCTGGCTCTGCTGAGCCCTCAGAGGAATTCCTTCAGACAGCTCAGTCCCAACATAAAGCTTTGAAAAGTTGTGGTGGGCACACTTCTCGAGTTGTAAGAACTGGATTGTTCAACGTCTTGTAAGGGGATATTGCTACCTTAATCCTGCTGGAGAACAGAAACATTCCCATTGCTTTTGTTCCTCAGACTCACCCAGCGTTGAGATGTAGTGCTATCAGCCACATATCAGCTATTGTTCCTTGCTCCTGAAAAGCACTGAGCACACCAAACCCCTAAATCTCTAATACAGCATACAAAATAAGGTCTAAAATCCATTCATACCTTACGTATCATTAAACTGCAACAGCAGTTTCTAAGCATACCTCGTCAAAGTTTGCTCTTATTACAGTGTCTAGTATCCTCTGACAGTGAGTCCTATACATCATAATAAAGGTAGAAACCTGAAAAAGAATGAGAGGGACACACAAAAGGTCATTCTGCTTTAAGAAATTCACTTTTAAAATATCAGAACACAGAGCACAGACAAAACAGGTTTTTTCCTTATCTGTGCACAACTGCAAAAACACTGAAATCAGTTAAAGTATATTTAGATTAGCTGTAAGATGAGTTTTCTTCCCAAAAGTAAATTCTCCCTTTGAATTCATGGATTTTTCTGTCAATAGGATTCTTCAAATGTAAGAGGAGCAAAAAGCCTCAGTGAGATCAAAGATGAGAATGTGGCCCTAATTAGGACATAAAGAACTAAAAAACCCTATTCTTTTGTCCACTTCACATTGATACTACACATGTGAATAGAACCAGAAACCTAGCAAGCTCAGCCAAGAGGAGCCGGAGCATTTTTGTCATATGTGCAGATGGGATTCTCTGAATTTCTACTCTAGAAGAATGAGAAATGCACTAAGTCCTTCTCTGCTCAAGAAAGAATTAGAACTATTTGTCAGTTTGCCATCAAGTGTGTTCACGGGTTAGAGTAGAGGGCAGTAACATATTCTAAAAGTTGCCCTCAAACATCATATAATTTTAAAAGTTGTCCTGCTGTATGTAACATAACTTTTAAAAAAATATGCACAGGTATTAGAAATATTGTACAGCTGATAGTGTCAGCTGCCCTTTTCAAGGGAAGATATTTCTTCCTATTAGATGAAGTAATTCAGCCCCCTATAAATCAAGTCAAAGCATTATTAAACTTACTTTAGTTTAAAGTCTTTATATATTAGACAAAGCTTTCATCCAGAGCAGGGGGAAAAAAAGAAACCAAGACAAGCTGAGAAAAGATTTCCAAAGTGTTACCTTCTCCTCTGGCAGACTGGCTGGCAGATTTAGATCTTTGACATTTGGAAACTCTGGCAGCAATGTTCCCAGTTTGGATCGTGGTGAATACGCCACTGTCTGTTTGGTTACTTCTTTTTTTCCCGTTTCATTGACCCAGGCTGCTCCTTTTTTAGAATACATCACATCATAATACTGGGAGTTTTCTTTAACTGCAATTCCATAGTAATGGTACCTGACACATAGAGATGCATATTTTATAAAGCAGATTGTTTAAAATTAAATACAAATATACAGAGGCAACAGAAACTGATAATGCAAATGATTCCTACAGCAAAATAGACTAAGCAATAGTTTATATATTATTAACAAGCATTGATTCAGCAGAAGAATAATGTGGTTATATATTTTGAGCTTCCAATTTGCATTTCTTGGGGTAAAAGTAAGGTGACTCTTGCAGGGCAGGAAAATTATGTACTTCCATTTTTAAACTTTTTAGTAAAAAACAAAACAACCTAAAGCTACTTGTTGGCAGAGCTCTGCTGCGCAGCTGCTCCTTTAGTTCAGCAATAAGCAGAGGTACAGACCCACTGGACTGAACCTTCTGTTGTTACTTCAGTCCCTGATTCTCAGGCTGTTGAGGGCTGGTTTGGTCCTTGAAAAGCACAAGCATTTATCGCAAACGAGTTGATCAGAAATGTTTCAAAAATTGAAAATACTTCAATGAAAAGAGGAGTGGAAAAGGCTTGTGCTGAAAAGCAATGCATGGCAGGAAATGTCTAGTCCCAGTTATTTGCTGCATAGCCTAGCATCAGCACTGGGCTTTGACCAGCCAGAGACAGGACACGGCCTGGAATTACAGTGTGGCTGTGCTATAGAAATACATCAGGGGCCTTATGGCAAAAGTCTGTGCTACCAATCAGCTTTATCATAGGTGCTGGTGGAAGCACTGGCTATCAGGCAAAACTCTTGCATCAAAGCAGCAGAGATTTTTATCTTAGTCCTTCTGTAATCTCCTGACTTTTATTTCAGTTTTTCAGCTGCAGGCACCCAACTCATCAGCTAAATTAGTAGTGATTACCAAAGGCATCACAAAATTGCATTGCTGATATACTTTTGCTTCAGCCAAATCCTAGACTTTGCAATGATCCTCCACTTCTCTCCTTATAGCCTATTAAAAGCCGATCAGATTCTCATGAGACTGTCCTCTGGATCTCACTATGATAGCACAAGAAGTTTCCTTCTCTGGAAAAATGAAAAGAGTTTTTTTGATTCTTCAGTTATATTTCAGAGTGCTGCCACCACATCTGTTCATTCAAATAGACACAAATTCACTTGAGGTGGCTCTACAAAGGTCATCAATGAAATTAATTAAAGAGTAGCATGTAAGGGATGGTAGTTTAAACTAACCAGTGACTTTTCCTTTCTTCTCCTCACAGTCATTCAGTGAGGATCCGTGGATCAGTGCATGACATAATCCCCAGCAGAAAACTGGCAAAGAGCTGGAAGCCCAAACTTTTTTATCAGCAGATAGGGGCTGAGAGGAGGGTATTGTAGCAAATTTCTGGTACATGGTTCCTGTACGTACCCACTGAGGACATTCCCTATTTTCCATTAAAAAATAAAAGCTATCTTGAACTCAATATTGAATAATCCAAGTGACATACCTTAAAACATTACACTGACATGGTATGAATGGAATTTCCTAGCTTCAATACCTGAGAAAGCAACAGTATTGGCTCCAAATTTTCCCATCAGATCTTAGGTCAGAACATGCATTCTATGAAACCAGGCTTCAGACTGTTCCTAACCTGTTACAGGTAACTAATGGCAAGGGCTTACAACACCAGCTGTAGAAGTTTGATGCTTTTTTTTTTTTTTAGCTTGAAATGGTAACACCTCCAGCTCTTGGTTTAAGCATCCAGTTTGGTCCCTGGCAGCTGCCAGGCGAGCACTGCACATAAGAGTCATAAAACTCACACATGGCCTGTGTGCTACATCTGGGGTAGGGGAACCCAAAAAGAAATGCTGTGGGGAGCCAGCAGCACAAATTGCACAGGAAAGGCCAGGAAGAGGGTAAAAAGTTGGAGCAAGCAGACTAAAAGGCTTGTATAATTTATACAGGGCTCAGTCTTGTATCAAGTTTTGTATTAAATCAGTGAAGGAAAAAAAAAAAAAAAGTAAGCCTGGAAAATGCAGTAGAATTTCACTGTGCGGTGTTTAATTCCTGGTATATTTCACTTGGTAGTAAACTGCATAAAAGAGGTTTCCATGAAGCTTCAAAGTCATATAGGCAGCAGTAGCAAAAATCAACTCCAAAATTTTTCAACATAGGTTCTTGTTTCAGTAATTTTATTAACCCAAAGAGCAAAAACTCACTAGAGTAATTTACACAGATTCTCTTCCAATTACTTTTTTGTATTTCATCAGGAAAAAAAGTCAACTTAGTTCAATAAACAGGGCTTGTAAGTGTGATATGTAGAGGAATAACATGCAGACAAGAAAATCTTTTTTGTGTTAAAGTGAAATGCTTTTTACCCTCATCGATCTGTTATATACAGCACTCTTTTAAAGAAAGAAGAAAAATTCCCCTCACACCATGTAGCTTCCACTGGTTTAACTCACACCTTGTATACCAAATTGAAGAGTTTCAGACTACAGTACAGAAAGAAATTGGCTTTTATGTTCAGCTGCCTTATCATGGCTCACCTGTGGTGGAACCGTTTTTAAGCTCAGTGCAACAGAGAACAGTTACATACTCACATCAATAAACCAGCTGCAAAACAGAAACCTCACAACTGATGAGCAAGGGTACAGCACCATTGTAGCTCTGAGCTTTGTAAGGTTACAAGGCAGCCATGCTATAAAAAGACTGAAGGTGGAACAGTGTGAAGTCAGATCATCTTAACCACTTCTATAGCTGAATTTCTTTTGGCAGTAGCAGGGAAGTGGAACGAAAATAATACTGGCAGCAATCGGTCAGCACAGCTGGTGATAAAAGAACTGAAGTGTTAATGCCTAAAGTACAGTAATTTCACAATTATAAGCCACACCTGATTATAAG
>VRYO01001878.1:29788057-29801936 GCA_009812075.1 Sialia sialis
ATTTATCCTCCAGGGGGCACATGGGAGTTAGGAAGAAGTCAGCTTCACGAGGATGCAAATCGCTTTCACCACAGGTCTCTCAGTGTTCTGGGGGAGAGATAAATAGGGCACGGCAGGGGAATTAGCACTGCCCGGTAAATTTAAAGCAGTGAACTGAGGACAGGGAGGACTGGAGAGATCGCTGCAAAAGAGAAAGATTGTATCTTCGAGGGTCCTGACTAAGAAAACAGTGTACATACAGAGTCACAAAAGAAACAAGAACAAAAATCAGTGTTGGAAATAGAAGTGAAAGAGAAGCTCAAAAAAACGTGCCTACCCAGCTAACAGCTGGGCAGAATAGTAGAGCCAGGAGAGCCTCATGGCACCCACCCCTACACAATAGCTGCTGAAGGCTTTGGAAATGCTCAAAACATTCCTGCTGGTTTTTTTAATTCTGTAAAGGCCCTTACAAAGAATAATTTCGTTTTCGCAATTAAACCCAGTAAGAATGTGAAGTCAGGGTCATCATCCACCATAATTCTTTGCACAATGTGTTAATAATCACCAGCATTTTATGTTAGCGTGCTGCTCAGATAAAACCCAAAAAGAACCCCAATATCTGCACAACCTTCCCTGCAGCAGGCAGGGGCAGACCTTTCAGCTGGAAACACCCTAAACTGCTCTCCAGAGCCCCAAGGTCCCGGAGCAGAGCCCCAGGAATTCACAGCACACAGCTGAGGGGCACAAGGCTGCCATCCTTTTTAAGTGACCTCAGCAACAGGGCTTTCACTCCTTCTGCCTGCAGACTAATTCACAGTCCAAACACGTTCACTGTGAGAGAGCTTGTTCTCTTATGCAACATTTAATTGTTAATAACTCAGTGACACACCTGCCCTGCCTCACTGCACCTTCTTGTTTTCTCACCGGTTCCATGGAACAGTTTTACTTTTTCTGCCTTACTTTTGCACGAAATAAAAATATAATATGCCTGGCTGCCTGCAGTAAGGGGCAGGAGTTTCATGCTGGACTCTGCACTTGATGCTGAGCTGTAACCACCAAATTACAGAGCCCTCCCTAATTACTATTTACTTAAGGTATATATAAGAATGCTGGGTCCTGTCTTTAGCAGACAATAAAAAGTTCTGTAATGACAGACTAGGAAACATAGCAGATTGACAAAGCTGGTTTAGATAAAACTGTCTGTAATTTTGGCATGTTCAATGAGTGAGTAAAACACTAAAATCTTGACTAACAAAATTACAGCTCCCTTTGTCATACGAGAAATAAGATACCAATATCCCATTAATAGACATATTAAAGTATTCCTGATTTTATGTATTCTTTATGTGGCTTAGGAGTACAGGTTGCTTTTTAAAAGGTGTTTATTCATACAGTATTCCTGTTCGTTGCTCTTCTTATTCCTTTAATTGCTATTAGCTTGGTTTCCTCAGAAAACAGTCTGTATTACTGTCTCTCTGTTAATCTCTCTGTTCCCCAGATCAATTTTGTTTTCATTAATGCAATATTACCATGTTACTTATTACAGTTTGTTTTAATGTGCTGAACTCCACATCTCTTTCTAAAAACTACCAGTTTCTTAAAGAAAAACTTTAATATTTAATATTGCCCACAGAGTTAAAGTTAGGAGATGAATTATAAATTCAGTGTGGTCTACTGAAAAGCAAACTGTTTACAATTTCACAGAACAACTAGCTCCTTTCTCTGGAGGAGATGACAGCTGCAAGGCTCCTGATGTTTCCCAATGAGGACAAACATGTTCAGGGTCTCTGCTGCAGCAGCTAAGTGCAGAATGCCTTAAAGAGCACCTGTTTCACTGCACTGCTTCAACTGCCTCCAAGGCATTTATGCAACTCACCTTGCCATATGGCATTTAAGCCACATGATAACAAATACTGTCTAAAACTTCATACATGTATGTGCTCCAAAGGAGAAGCTGACTGCAAGCTGTCGAGAGAATGCAGATGTGCCTTGCAGACCTTTATACCTGTGCAGTATATTTTGTTAGCAATAACAGGCTGGAAAGAATCAGTGGGGTCTGCTCAGGTTCTGCAGATGCAAAAGCTGGTTTCACTTCAACATTTGCCTCCCTGTTGTCTGAAGTTCCTGGACATACCAATGCAGAAGTGCCAGTTCCCAGATGCAGAAGGTATGGCCACCCAAAATACTAGTGTGAAACAGCACCATGATGATTGTGTAGGGCTTCCTTCCTCTCCACAAAAAAGTAAAAAGTTTCATGCAACACTGCTTCAGAACTCTGTGATTTTTTGGATGGAAGCCATAGTACCTGTCCTGCTATGTCAAGAGACTCCTACCGATGAACAGGTCTATGTATGAGAGGCAGGAGAGAAGGGGGATGAATATTAAACAGTGTAACAAAATTTCCACATACTGATAAATGGTGAAATCCCTAATAAATTTGTGTTCTGATGGAATAACTCTGGAATATTTACACCTTACAATTTACAGAAGTTTTTAGCAGTAGCAGCAGTACCATTATGTAAATTTGAGCCATGTTCCAAATGTGTGAGCTTGCATGAAATCTGTTTCTTATTTTCACTGTTCCTAAATTACATGTTGCCACCATACTTATCACTTGATAGCAATAATATGTGCAATGAACAACTTCATTCACAATTCTGCAGTGTATTTAAACAGAAACCTGACACAGAATCTACTGAGTTATGCAGCTCTTCAGTACACAACAAACACAGTAATGTTACAACACACTTTACTTTCTCTGCCAAACTGCCTGCCTAAAGATGCTCTATAGAAAATGTCACCTCATTAAATACATCCTTCACCTACTCTTTAGACAGGCACTTACCCTAAAAACATTTTTCCTTCATTGAATACGCAGAACTTCTATAGAACAAATGTTGCAAATACTAAAAGAGAACAGCTTGCAAGACAATGGGCTTCAGACTCACACTTGCAAGCATTTCAAAAACAGTGGCAAACTCTACACTTTTTTTTTTCCACAGCCCTACAGGTTTTAAAGGCCTCTGACACATTCTATGCTAGAATTTCAGTTTTAAATATCATCCTGTTTTTCACTGAGAGGAAAATATCACCTGAGCAGCAAATCCAAAATACAAACTTTATTTACCTTTCTAGCCAGCTATTAACATCTAGCAGTGAAGAGCTTCACTGCTCACACCCAGATGATGCACAGCTATGTTAGTGCTAGGAGTGCATCTCCACTGTGAATCTGGAGTTAACCAGAGTGGCTTTTACTGCAGCAGGATTGGAAAGGGAAGCATGAGGAATCACAGCAAAAAGAAAACTTGGATAGCTTGGCAGCCTGTACCTGCAGTACACACAAAAGCAGCTAGATGCTTTCTGGACTTTATATCTGGAGACTTTGTACTCCACCATGTGAATTTGCCACATCATTTGATATCATTAATTCAGGGATCTTCCTATTGGGCTTACAAGAATGGCGTAGACATGCTCCAGAATTCAATTTTACCCTTCTGTTTTTAAAAATTATACATTTGTTTAAGAAGTGCAGGTCATAATGCAGATATGTTTACACTGGCTTGTATTCAACTTCCAATCCAATTTTAGCTGCCAATTTTTTCTACCATATAACCATCAGCTAGGCTGGGAATTGATATACTCTGGAGCCTAACCACGGTAAGAAATTATTCCAACCATCAAAATACTTACAATCTTAGCCTTTTCCAATAACTTGAATACACAATAGATTTCATTCATATACCTCTGTCTCTAATAGTAAAAGATTTAATTCTTTTCAATAGCACAAATTCATCTGAACCAGGTGAGATTTTAAGGTGTCACACTGTAGTTTAGACTTACCTTCCCAAAGCTGGCAGCATTAACAGGTTGTGTGTCATTTTTCTCACAGAAGTCCAAGTAATGCATGTAGAGAGCACTTCGAGGAATGCAAACACCTTCTGCAATCTCATAGTTCTCCTCCAGCCTTAAAAAGCAAATATCAAACAGAAACAACTGCAAGTATGTTGGATGTCCTGTATGGTAAACAGTACACAAAGCTTCACCTTCTAAGACCAAACATTCTGACTTCCTCTTGTCCACTAAATTTTGTCATCTTCATTTCTAAGTGCTCCTTCCAATTCATTCCCACAATACTTACTTCATTTGGTTCACACTTGCTACCAAAACCATAGGCTGTGAGTTCCCAGCAATATGTTACACCCCAAAAGCATCCTATAGTAAACAAATATATGCACAACTGTGAATCAATGAATATTCACTGAGGGGAAGCATTCTCTCCTTCTTTACAGAACACATCATCTTTGGTTCATGACATTCTTTTCACTCCTGTCCAGCTGCAAAATTGCTTACCTTGAGGAAGCAAGTGTGGCTAAAACAAATAATTTGCTATTGGTCAAGAGTGTCCACAAAATCTTACTGTGTAATATTTTCTAGCTATTGTTTATGGGCAAAGTGAAAAACAAAAAGGAAGCCGCAATCTGAATACAATGCTGAAAAAACCCAGTGAAATAACATCTTCTTCTACCTTTTAGAAACTATCCTTATTTTTTTATACATGCAAATATACAACTATAAAATTTTAAATTATATGTCAAATACATGAGCAAGCATATGCTTCATCTTTAAAGCTTGAAACTGGTCTCATTATAAATCTATAGATTAGAATAAACATTCCTTTGAAATGCCATTTTTATGATTGCTGACCCAAAAATGTTCAAGAGATATTTACATACACACTTAAAATGAAACCATAATTAATCTTATAATTGGTGGTATCAGTCATAGGCACCTACAGTCACATGTGTGCTTGTCTGCCTTGATGGATAAAGGAAGAAGTTAGGTGTAACTTCCTCTTAATTGCATTAAAAAACAAATATATATTCTCAAAAAACTCCTGTTTTACATCAAATAATCCCCTGCCATTTGACAGCAGTGGAGCATCTTCCAAATACCTTGTTTCTCTCCTTCATTGTCTTTTTCAGGACCTACCTACCTTCCATTTCAGTTATCATGATCATTTGTGACTGCAAACTATTTTAATAAGATATCCGGCTAGATGAATGGAATCAGTTTGTACAGGCAACATCTATTCTTCCCTGGTTTCTACAGAAATATCATCATGGCATCTTTCCTCAATTTCATAGTGCTCTAACAAAACCTCCTTTGAAAACCTGGAGAGTTCGTTTGTATACTATGGCTGCTAATTGGAATGTCAGCTTCTGTGACCAAGACAGGACAGAAAGAAAAGCAGTTAATTATTTCTCTTCATATCTGATGAATTTTTCTCTTTTTCTCTTCTCTTTCACAGAGAGTCATTAGTCTGACACTGAACAATGCCCCATTATACCTGAACTTTTTTTTAATGATCAAAAACGCATCTTGCTTCACTTCTTTTATTTTCTTGTCTTTTATTTAACAACTTTATCATATTTCGAATCCAGCTTCATTCTGCAGTATTGTAGAAAAATAATGAATGCAATCTCCTACCTAACAAACCATTATCAGATATAAAACATACATATATATATATATGTAAACAATTTATATAGTGTTGTAATAAAGCCATGTGAAATTCAGTAGCTCACAATGAGACCTTTTGTACCACCACAGTATAGGAATAAAGCCCCTAATCCTTCCACAGGAATAACAATTTCATCTGTCCTATTACTGTCTTACTACTGCTTCCCTCCATACACACTTACGTAGTTCTAGATTAAACGAGATTATTCAATAGCACAGTCACATCTGTAGTGTTATAACATTTTATATCTCAAGACCACAGAACAACTGTGATGTTAACCACTGTTAATCCCAAAGAAGATTCTAGAACAGATTAAATTTGATGGAGTGTAATAACATACAAGGAAGTACAAATCTGGGGTGAATCCATTCCCGATATGGGCAATAGCTATGCTTTACCTTGCTCTTTTAAAATGCCTTCTATAAATGTTGCAGAAAATAGAAAAATTTTGTTGACTTTACCTTCAAAATACTTTCATTATTCCATATGGTATATAGAGTACCTACACTGTGAACCAGCAGATTACAGGGGATTAGGCTGTCTGTACTTTGAATAATTCTGTGTTTGGGGAAGTAAACACACCCACACATCCCAAAATGAAGCAAAGTTTCACACTTGCACCTTTGTCAACCAGTTCACCACTGAAATAAACATGAACATTTTAGAGCGAAGCTATGGCTTTACAGATGACAATGAGCACAGGAACATGGGATAAGCACAGAATACCAGGTATTTCTATATTCATGGCTTAACAGTTAAATTCAAGCTTGTGCAGTTTCCCAAATTATGATGCATTTGGCAGTTTCCTCAATTATTATGTATTTGGCAGTAATGCTACATTCACCAGGCCTTTCACTTCATTTTGTGTCATCAACAAAACAAAACAAAAGCATCATTCCTGTTTCCAGGAAAAGGCTATTTATCCAGGCTGACAGTCATCCAAACACGATTCTTGGCTTCTTCAGCTGTTCTTAAATGTTTTAAATGTTCAATGTATTTCACCTTTGGAGAGGCACAAACATTAAGGATATCTCCCCATGGGATTGATATAATTTGCTCTTTACAGCAAGATTCCAGATGAAGAATAACTAATAAAGCTGATGGCAATATGAACCATGTGAAAAAATGTACATATTTCCCTTATGTCTTTGCTATGCTTTCCCTACTGCTTTCTTCCTCTTCTTTTGTGTTCCACTTGACATTTCCTCAGTTTGTTTTTCAACGCTCCATCACCTTCACTAGCTCTAAATGGTAGTAACACCTAAGAGTAAAGACATCACCAGTTTTAACTTGGCAGACACCAGATGCTGCAGACAGTTGTGAGGTTTCCATTTGCCAGAACAAGGACAGTTTGGTATTATATCCTGAAAACTGGTCAGTAATTTATTATTATCTTATTTTACTTTAATTATTTATCTGTCCTTAACTCAGCCTATGGGTTTTACCTTTTTCCAACTCTCCTCCCCATCCCAGTGAGTGTAGCCAAGGGCAAGGAGTGAGTGAGCAGCTATGTGGTACTTACTTGCTGGCTGAGGTTTAACCACCACACCTGAGCAAGCAAAACTGTCCAACATCTGAAGCTACACTTTCAGGAAGCGCTCTGTGCAGCAATTCTACAGTGCTGATCACAACAGTTTACCAAGCCCTGTGATGCTGGGTGCTACTGCAGTACAAATAACCCAAGGCTAATGTGTCTGGCTTTCCAGAACAGTGGAAACTATACATCTGCACTCAAAATACACTTGCTGCTTTGCCAGTTTGACCCTAACTTTTGAGCTTCTCGTTTTATTTAGCATATCAGTTTCTCCAGGAAATATCAATTCAAAGCTATAGTACATATGTTGAAAAGTATATAGAAATTCCCAGAAAACTGTTCTGTACGTATGGCTAGTAAGCTGGGAAACTTCTTACCTACATGAGTGTTCATAAATTCAGCCAATTGTATAATTCAGTTTGACAGCAGCTAAAGATTACAAACATGAAAACTTCTTTGCTTTCTTTTACCTCGGGGAATTTTGGGTGGAAAAGGAATGGAAGAAATTGCAGATGCTCTGGAAGATTCAAAAGGAAGAATATTTGACATACCTCAACATGTAAGAAACACAATACAACAGACAGGTAGCAAGCCAGCACGCTAGCAAGATAGAAGGGAAGAAGTTGCAAGGAGCATTTTCAGAACCAAAATTCTAGGATTCTACTGCAAACACGGCTGAATGACCATGAGTGTGCACACTGCATTCCAGCAGGGCTCAATATCCCAGGAGTTTAGGGATTTACTAACCTTTATGACTGACGAAGCTTGAAAGTATTTGGCAAAAGACTGTTTACAGTATTTGCATGTTTTCTGTTGGGAACAGTATCGCGGATGTTCTAATTAATGCTGCCTTCTTGGCTACGACATTATTTGCTCCTGTGGAAAAGGCTCTTAACTGTCTTCGCTGCAAAATAAACACTGCTCTGAATCTGGTACTGGTAAGACCTGCTTGCTATTTTTTTTTAGATAGATAGTTCTTTATTATCTTGTATGAACTGTGTTGAAGCTCTGGGAATGAATAATGAAGAATAATAAAATACCACTATGATGATTCATTATTATTTTAGTTATTTTCTCTCTGTCTGTGGTTACTCTCTTTCTTGAGTATCTGTTAAAGAAAAGTCATTCACTTTTCTTGAACTTCTGAAAAACAGGACTTTTCTGATACAAATAGGTACAAAGAAACAGTAGCTCAGAACTAAATGCCTTTATTTATATTTGCCCATCTCATTATTTGCATTGAAAGTGTCTGTAAGTTTCTGAATACTGGTAGCAACCCATTTAAAATCAACTCATAGGTCTTGAGGTTTTTTAGTCTAAAAACCTCACCAATCAACGTTAAAAAGCAAATATAGAAGAAATAATCCAAATCATCTTTATGCATGCTTCACAGAATCATGTAATTTCACAGGCAGAAAAATGAAGTAAAATACACTGAAAGAATTATTCTTTTCTGTTTTTTTTTTTCAGTGAAATCTCCAAAGAGACTGACGGAAGCAGAGAAGGAAGTTTGCCAACATTTTGCTTTGAAAACCTCACATTTTTTTACCAATAATCTTATATTTTCATCCAGAAAGTAAAAGAAGTACTTCAGGTCCTTATGGATAAAGTAAAGACCTTTTTTGCAAAAGGCTTAAAATGAGCTAAAGACTATGGGATTTCAGATAAGCGTGTTCAGAGGCTTCTCTGTAACAGAGCTCTGTTCTAACAGATACATGGAACCTCTCGAAAGATAATTGATCACTTACAGTATTAAGAAATCTAAACAAGAATTAAAAACCTAAATTGAGGCAAAAGTCAACAAAAGCCCAAGAGATGACCTATAGCAAGTGATGTCAGAATTACAGGTATGCATTACAGAACATGCAGACTAAAATACTGCTGCAAATCACAGGGAGTAGCACTGGTTTATTTTTTATAGCACTGTAGAGTAATGCTCAAACTATCCTCTCTCTCTTCCTAACTGCCCTTCCTTTTTTCTCCTCAGTAGCTTTTCAAGGGGATTTTGGCAAATTAATCAAACCTTAAACTCTTTCCTTTTGTAGTCTTCTGCATTAAATTACAGAGATCTCATGTCAGTTAAACAGTTGGTAAGGGTGAGCTCCATCAGACACTGAAACAAATGTGAATCTTGAAAAAAAGCTCAGTACTAGTTTTATTTTTGCAATAAATGTAACAATGATGACAAACCACAAATAATCAGCTGGCAAGGTGGCAAATAAAAGTGCTAAGTAGATTTTCTAAACTGTATCAGAAGTTTCCTCTGTTCAAACAAATCCTGTAAGACATTTGTTGAGAAATGCTGTACAGGTTGCAAACAGGCACATTAAACACTTACAGTGAAAGCATCTTTCGAACTCTAAGATGGTCAAAAGCTCTATTCCTTCATCTGGGAAGTGTAAAAGGAAAAATTCTAATAGATTTTCTTGATTTTCTTAAAAGGCATCTTACCATTGCAGTGTAGCTGGAGTAGAATGCGGTTTTGATGCTCTATTATTTTCTTTTTCCTCATCTGTTAAGAAACAAACAAAAAAAGCTATGTAATTTCATCAGGAATCTCTCAGAAATTCATGAACTGTTTTTTAAAATAAAATATTTTTGAATAATGAGAATTTTTTTTAAACTAATTAAAATAATTTTTTTTAAATTAAAATGTTGGTCAAGTGCCAAAACTTTCTCAAAATTGCGGCTGAATTTTAGAAATGTAAATAATGATGTTTCCTAAACTGCCTTCTGTAGATACTACTTAAGGCAGTAAACCCTGTAAATATCACTGATAACAGGAGCAGAGTGGTATCTAGGAATATTGACATTGAAAAGGATAAATTTATATGGAAAAAAGCAACTCCTAGATCTCTACCAGCATGTGGACAGTTTCATTCACTATAAGGGAACTGTTGCCTTATACAAGTTTTATATTAGATAAGCAAATGGGGTACACGCGTTGTTTGATCCTAATATAAGGTAAGTATTAGATGTTTATAAATTTACAGAGATGAGTTCTGAATGAGAATAAGTGTTTAGCTGGTAATATATTTTATTCATTTTCAGGTGATTTCTCTGATAATTTTCCCCATTAATTGTTCCAAGGCAACTCAGTTTTGCTGACTTTCCAAAAATTTGGATAAAAGATGACTGAAGAAAAATGTAATTAAAACAAAACTTCAAATATTGGATTCTTCTATTTTGCGCTTGTTCTTTTGAAACAAATTAGAAATATGCATAGAATGATTCTGACTAAATTGTGTTTTGTTAAACATATAAAACATCCCTGGGTGAAAACTGAGTGGAGCACAATCAGGAAACTTCGGGGAACTGTGTTGTATCAAACCCATTTGGAGATTTTTAACAGCTTGATCCCCTAGGGAAGCATCCAGCATAGATGGCTTTGATACCTAAACAATGAGGTAAACCCGTACATAGAGCTCTGTTCTGCCAGATACATGGAACATTGATCACTTACAGTATTAAGAAATCTAAACAAGGCAGCAAGTGGCATTTCTTGGTGTGGTTCACTTTTAGAAGTTACTGAAGCAAGCCTTTGGGATGCTGCATCTAGGGGAGCCGGGCTATCTCCTCTGCCCATCCGCGCCTTGCGTGCCGTGCCACGCACACAAATACACACCAAACAGCATAACAAACATCCCTCATTCCCGGCCACGCACACAAATACACACCAAACAGCATAACAAACATCCCTCGTTGCCGGGATGTCCACCCCTCATCCCCGAGCGGCCGGCAATCGCGCTCCGCAGCATCCCGCGGACCCCCGGCGCAGCCCCGCCTGCATCTGCATCACAATGCGCTCCTAATGATTGGGCCGCACACTCCCTCCCTGCCTTTCAGGGAGCGCTTTTATTCAGCGCACAGGACCAACATACACATCTCAAATCACTTTTAAATTGTGCGTTTCGCTTGTTTTTCCTGCGCGGGCGGCCGGCGTGCAGCGAGCCCGGGCACACGCCGGGATGCCGAGCGGCCCCGCAGCCCCGGGACCTGCCATGGGATGAATTCCACCTGCGGAAGGTGACTGAATTCCCCTCTGGATGCGTGGCATAAGTTGCACAAGATCTCTGCACCCTTTCCATCCTCCCCCTCAGCTGGTTTTCAGTGGCATTAAAAGCTGTGAGCATCTCACACTTCCTCATGCTTCACACCAGCCGTGCTCAGCTCCTCCCACGTAAGGATTTGCTTTAATAACACAAACAAGGATTAGGGCATAAACTGCAGGTTGTGTCTCCTTCCTCAGATATGTTTGTTTCCTGGGCATCCTCCTTCAAGACTCCTCAGCACCCTCCGCCACCTGTCCCTTAAAACAAGGAGAGTGATGGACTTGGACTGGAACTCAGAAAATTTCTTTCGGCATTAATTTCCATTGAACAACTGGATTTTCAACAAGGCTAAATTTTTCACAGAGTTCGTGCTTGTCACCCCAAAGTCAATTCTCGGTACAAGAAAATAGTGCAACTTTGTTTTCTGCCAATGGACCAGCTGCCAGCCAAACTTTCACTTTTCTATTTAAAAGATGGAAAGGATTGCAGATGGTGCAGGAATAGATGGGACCTAGAAATACAAACTTTCAGTATTATATATACAAGCTTTTATTTCTACCTTGTCTGCTTGAACAATACAATCTCCTTAGGTAATTGGCTAGCAGAAAATAATAAATATCTCTATACTTTCTATTTTAGCTGGCAGCAGGGCACCTAATGGTGTCCATATAAAGCAGAGAATGTTTAACCCTTTTGACTCAGGTCTGATACCAATCACTTTGTCTGGCATGAAAGAGGGAAGGGAAAACAGCATTTCTTACTTTTTGGCCTGCTATTTTATCTATTCCCATCAAAACAACACTGTAGACTAAAATAAAGTCATACCTTTTAAAATGCAATACTTTAAAAATCCAAACTATTTTGTAGGAAAAGGAAATAAAGACACTGAAAAGAAGTCCTGCTTTGAGGCACTGTCAGAGAAGAGACTGACAATTCTTCTGTGACAAATCCAAAAGGGCTTGAAGTCACCAGGAAAAATATTGTTCAATTCACAGTTGCAGAGGTTCACATTCAGCACCTCAGGGAGAAACCCATCTAGAGTGCTCACTCCACTGCCAGTAAGAGAACCACCAGCATCCCAAGGAAAGGTGTCTGCAAGGTACCTGATTCAGTGAAAAACCTGGTACTCATCCCAAACTGAATGCAGATAATAGCTTAGACAAGCAAAGTGAACCTCTCAGCATAGAAGGGGCCTTCAAACATAATAAAAACAGGAATCAACAGTGTTCCAGAAAAGCAGCAGTTGTCAGCTCCCAGAGATATCAAAGAATCCTTATGTGCCAAACTCCATGGAAATTTCTTTGCCAACTGCTCCATCTTACTTCCAAAATCCTGTTTCAAAGCCACTCAAGTAGAGTCCTTGTGAGTGTTTGTACATTGCTGTCTTTCCCAGAGCTCTCAGTGGTATCCTCTAACTTTTGCTGTCTGATTTGAGGTACAGCACAAGAGATTTCTTACTTCTTGGTGCGAGACTTGGAGACAACAGGAGCTGTGCTCAGCAGCTTTGAGCCTTCTGCCTTAAACACGGAGAGTGGAACAACCCAAAGTGAAGACACACCTTTGTGTTGAAGTGTTGGTGTTAGTCTGTTTATCATAACTAAAATGGAGCTAAGCTCTTCTTTCCACTGTGGAGGTAATTGGAGAGCCCTGTACCTTCCAGTGCTGCCTGCATGTGTCTCAAAACCACTAAGGAGCTAACATGCTGTTAGTATCTTTATACAGATAAAATCCTTCCCTTAGTTCAGGTAGCTGCACATTTTTCAGAGGAATATCCTCTTCCTCTGTACCCTCCGCAGGCCAGATTCTGACTGTTCTCAGAAGTGATTTGTCCTTAGCCAAAATTAAATTACAGTACAAAGCTATCTTGTCTCTTACTCACATGTAACCATAACGGAGATTCAGGTTCATTAGCAGGTATTTCATGCTTTTAAAATAGCGGGATCTTTTAAAACCCTCTGGGAAACATGGGGGCATAGTTCTCTCTGAGTAGGTATGAATGAAACAGAAAGAATTTTCTCCAAGGAAAATTTCAGTGAAAACAAGTAGCTCTTTTTAAAACATTTTTTTAAATGGAAGAATGAGAGGTTTAGTTCAAACAAAATACAAAGCTGCTGGGTAAGTCCATTACAGCCAGTATGAAAATGGATTTTGAACACCTCTTTTGAAGCACAAAAAGTAGTCTGTATATTTTCCCTTATCTCATAGGAAGTCTACACACTCACATTTCCAAAGAAGCAAGAAAATTTGGACAAGAAACCCTTCCACTTCATCAAGAAACATCATGATTCCTTCCCTAGGGAACTGAAGTTGAAACTTTCATAACCCTTTATTTGTGTTCTTCCAGACCTCTATTTCAATTTGGATAATCTGGTTCAATGCAGAGTACACAGAAAATGTTATGGAGTTGTTTTTTTAAAATTATTGGCTACAAGGTTTTACCATTCCCTATTCCTGTGAATATTTTGACTAACATGGAATGTGGAAATGGCAGGAGGAAAAATGTTATAAAAGCTAGAAAGTTAAACAAAATTCAGTGATAATTTTTATACTAGAATGCAAAAAGTTGTGGTTTGGAAGATGCCATGAAATGTTCCAAAGGGTGAGAAGCACTCCAGGAAGCACAGAGCTGATGTGAATCCATGGCTATGAGTCATCGCTTCCTTTCCCAGGGTAGTGCAGGTTCAAGAGGCCTGGGGGTATCTGGATAAGAACGGAAGATTGCAAAGAACCCCTGTGGCCTGAAGTAGGTTCTGTAGCATACTTCAGCTGTAGAAAAGGAGACCAGCAAAACTA
>VRYO01001878.1:29819506-29903493 GCA_009812075.1 Sialia sialis
TTCGTGAAATTACTGTACTTAACTGTAGCTGAAGTGAAGGAAACAAGACCGCACTGAGCCCACATTTTACATTTCAGTCTTGAGGCAAATTAAGCTGCAAATGAACTTTCTCTTAGTGGGTGCAGTGAGAGCCAAGGTCTAGTTAACCCTGTCAACTTTTTCCCGATTTCAAATTTATCAGAAAGGGAAGAATGGTCGAAAGCATTTCATCCAACATGTGTTTATATGCAGAGAATGAAACCACAGCTCTTGCAGCAAGCAAGAAAGACTCTGACGCTGACTTTACACAGCATCCCTAACACTGGCTAGTATTTTATAGCTAATAAATTACTCTTGCTGCAAATCTCCTGAGAGAAAATAAATGTAAATGAAGAGAGGCCAGTACTGCTAGTTATGCATGTAAAATAGCTGCAATTAAGTTATTACACATTCCCAGCTGTGGGGAGGGATCATTGCACGTTAACCCTGGGCATTGCCCTCTCTCAGGCACACACATGGACTTCAACAGGTGTTTCCCTTGTGGAGAACTGCAGGATCAGGACCCATCTCTAATAGCAAATCATACTAGTTTTTGAAGTTCCCAGAAAGTCCCTGGCACATATATACAATTCTACAGGCTCTAAAAGAGGTGTGTAAGCATGCCAGTGGTCCAGATATCCTAAAAAATCCCACAGGCCTCCACTGGCATAATCATCACCACATTCTCTCCCTTCATACACTTGTTATCTATAGGATCGCTCAGCCATCAAATATCCTTTACGCTATCCATCTTCCTAACCAGTTTGTCAGCCATCAAATCCCCTTGGCTGCTGGGACGCTGGGCTCCAGCAGGGTCGGACCATACTGGCTATTCGTTTTCACACGCAATGAAACAAATCGAAAATCCAGCACAGATGCAGGGAAAGAGAAAAGTGGGTGAACTCAGGAAATTCACAACCCTTAGCACTCACAGAATTGTGAGCTAATTATTTGGACTCCAATTATTTACAGTCCACCACCGCTCTCAAGGCATTGTTATGAACCAGCAAGCTCCAGCTGTATTTAAGGCCACCTCTTCAAAAGTCTCGATCTGAAGAGGTACTGACATTTCATCATCATGCAGATTTCAGTGATCCCATGGGTAGATCTTTAGTTTACTACACTGAAATCCTATGTATGCACCTCTTTATGACTGTCCTAACTTGCAAAGCAGCTGCAAATTAAGTTAGCAAAATGAAAAGGTGTTTACATTCAGAGACACTGCAGACTTTACAGCTACGCTAATCTTCTTCCTTGCCTGCACAATCACTGCATTGCCGGCTGAAAACCAGCCTTATTTTCTGAAGGTAAGCAAGCCAACAACCCTGATGGAAGCAGGATACTCTTGTGGTGGCTTTCTGTGGGACAGTTGTAGCAGCATCAGAAGTATCTTAGCACAAAATTATCCCTTCTAATTTTGAGAAGGTCTTTTACTCAATATATGTTTACTACAGTAAAGGTGCACCTGATAGACCAGTTTGGGCTACAGGTTTCTTTACAGTCCACTCAAAAGTTTTACCTATCAGAATCCAGAGTCCCTTTTGTAATGCAGGTTACAATCAAATAAAATCTTGGGGACTGGAAACCATAAACTGCATCTTGAACAAATTAAAGAGTTTCCTACAGCTCTATGGCTATCTTATGCAAAACCTTGTTTTAGTTCTTTTTTCTTTCCATCCTTTAAAAGATCTTTACTGCAGGTAAATATTGCAGAGCAGTGAAAAATAACACAATTGTCTCTCCCTAAGAATTTTAGAATTAATTCATTAGCAGACAAATCATAAGATAATTATTTTCTCTTAGTCAGACTCAAAAGATGAGCTTCTGCAGTCAAGGCAATTTTCCCCACATTCCAAAACCTCTTAAAAAATCTTGACAGATTTTAAGTTATTAAAACCCCCACAGGAATGAAAACCTGATCCAGAGACAGGACCTGGGTTTAGATCCTTGTTTTGCTACTGCTGAAGGCAAAGGGAGCTGCCAGAAATCGCGCCCTGCCACATAAACTTTGTCCAGACAAACTCTGCAGCTCACAGGAAAGAAAACATTTCTTATTTTTTTTCCACCCCTTCTCCATTTCTTTCATTTGTGAAATCCTGTAAGATACGAAATCACATAGGACAAATACTCAGGTTCAACTATATAAAGGACCAGTGGCATTTCTTCTACATCTCCATATCATATCAAATTTAGGATTCAAAAGAATTGTTGGATCATCCTAGCTGCTGAGCAGGTTAGAGCCTCTATAAACACAAATTCTGAAACAATAAATAACTTTTTTTTTCCTTATTGGGATAAAAAAGTATGGAAAGTACTCCAGGAAAGTAAGAGGGAAAAGCCAATAGCAAGTTTCCTCTTTACTGTGTAATAAGCAAAACAAACAGTTTTCAGAAATAAGATCAACTATTCATTTGGATTAAACAAATCAGGACCTAGAATCACACACACTCTAGCATCATATATACATTCTGAAATGTCACAGCTCCATTCCCAACTAGCATTCAAGTATTTACTATCAATACTGGCAATTTCATTAATTGAACCAGGATATGATAGCCATTAATTCTCTTCAATCAATGCTGAATATGCTGGATCCGTTTTAAATGGCAAGCTCGTAGCAAAGGTCACCCACCACTGCCGCAGCACCTGTCTGTGTTGATAAGATAGACTGAAATCTGGCCACTGCCACAAAGTTTTCAACCCAGGCAGTGGAAGCAGCTTTTCGTGGTTCAAACAAACTGCTTTAAGGGCCTAATCCCAACGTCCTTGACAGCACTGAAAGGCTTTCTGCTCATTTTAATGGGCTTTGGATCAGCTCCTAAGTCTCAGCTTCAACTCCTAAGGATCTCATCCATCTAGCGCCTGAAAACCAGCGGAGGTTTTGCCTGGCTCCAACACTGAAATAAGGAGGGATATTTACTAAATTGTGCGGGAAAATTGCGCTCCAAGAACGCGCCTCAGTTTCCTCGGGCTCCTGCTCCCTGAGCGGCGCGGCGGGAGCTTCCCCAGGGCACGGAGTTTGGCAGCAAGATTTCCCCCCGGGGAATCCTCGAGTCCCCGCACTCCGCTCCCGAGCGGGCAGCATCCTCCTGCATGGGACAGCTCCTGCGGGGCCGAGCAGCTGCCCCGCCGGCAGCGCCCCGCACTCAGCGGGCCGATGTCACTAGGGGGGGCTGCGGCTGAGGAAAGCGGCTGGGAGTGCTCGAGGTGGCCCGCAGAGCTTGCCCCAGCCGCCCCTCGGGGCGCCACCGCCCTGTTGCCCCGGGGTGAAATGGGGCGCGGTGCCGCTGTCCCCGGTCCCCCGGCAGCTTGCGGGCACGCAGCTGTGGGTGCCGGCGGGGTCGCGGAGTGAGGACAGGGTCGAGTTCAGGGCAAGCCCCGAAAGCCAGATACAGCCCCCCGGAATGACCCCTTAGTGCCCCACAGCGAAGGGGCGGGGGAGGCTGCACACTCCCCCGGCGGCTCGACGGCTCCCGGCCCGGCTCCGGGGAGTTACGAGCTGCAGAAAGTACAGCCTGACAGGGTTAAAGGCGGCAGCAGAAGGACGCGATAAAACACATCGCAAGCCCAGCGAGAAGGGCGTGTGTCCCTGCTGTGTGGGTGCCGCGCTCGGCGGCAGCGGGAGAGCCCCGAGGGCAGCTCCGCGCCGAGCCCCGCCGCGCCGGCCGGGCGCTGCTGCGGGCGCGCTGCCGCTGTCCCGCACAACACCTGCGCCTGCGGGCTCTCCGGGAGCCCCGGTGGCCAGAAAGCCATTTGGCCTTGGTGACAGCCCCCACGGGTCACTCTACAGGTTGGAGAAAAGGTAACTAAACTCGATGGAAGCGCACGGCACTGTTGCGGGAAGATGAAGGAACCAATCCGTTCCCCTACGTTAAAATTAGAATCGCGGGCGATTTTTTGTTGTTGTTGTTTCTTTTTAATCCAGTAGTTTAGGAAAATCTGTTGAAGATTAATTAAAACATGACTGATTTTTTTCAATGAAGCCATATTTCTCCACAATGCAAAAGGATCTTTACATAACAACTGAAACTCAGGAGAAAAGCTAATTGGATTAAGTCCCGTGAAAGGGAGGTTAAGGTGTCTGAATGAGACAACTGCAAAGCTCCAGTTTTCTTGCCATCTGCTTAGCAAGACTAAAGCGTTTTCTGATTAATATTGTCTTAATCAATCATACTGCCACTTATTATAACCTTACTGAAATTAAGAAACGAATTGTACGGAGGCTAAGCCCGAGAACGGACATTTCTTAAAGGAGGGACAGAAAACGCGGGGCTTTTTTTGCTAGGTTTGTTTTTTTTCCCTCTAAAGACCCGTTCCTCTCGACAACGAGATGCTGCCGGCAAGTCCCCTTAACCCCGCCTCGGCAGTGCCGCCGGACAGGAAGAAAACTTTCTCTAACACCCTCTTAGCTCCTGCACACGCTCGGACCCGAAATCAACGATTCCTTCCCCGCCGAACACTTTGTCCCCGTAACAGCCCGCCTGGGTTTTGTTCCGGGGGCCCGGCAGTAAATGTGGCCCAAACCGGGCTGGTGTCGCCGGTGGCCGGCGAGGGGCCGAGCCCACCCGGTGCATCGAGCGCCCCGCGCCGGGACCGCTGCAGGAACAGCCGAGCCGGGTCGGGCAACACCCCTCCCCTTGTCTCTTTCCCCCTTGTTTTTAATCAATATTCAAATTTTACAAAACGCCCATCCCGCGTTGGGAACGAGGGATGAGAAAGACCTCGGTGGGTCTGTGGAGGCGCGGAGCGAAGCGGTTCCGAGGCGGGAGTGCTGCTCCCGATCGGCCCTTGCCCCGTGTTCCCCCGCAGCAGCTACACAGGCGCAGCGCCGGCAGCCCAGAGGAGCCGGGACGGGGCTGCCAGGCCCCGAGGGAGCGGCGGAACTCGGCCCGTCGGGGAGGCGGGGACGGGACCCGATCCCGCTGCGGGGCTGGGGCAGCTCAGCTCCGCGGCCACCTCGCCGCCGAGCACGGCGGTCACAGCCGGCAGCGCAGCGGCGGCCGGAGGGGACGGGACAGATCGGGAGCGGGCGGCGGAAAAGCCGTGCCCGGGCTCAGCCCTACCTAACCTGCGAGCTGTCCGCCTGGGGAGAGCCTGAGCGGGCAGGCAGGGAGGGAGGGGAATAATAAAATAAATGAAATTTTTAGAGGTGACTGTGGCGGCCGGCCGCCCTCCTCTGCTCGCGGAAGCCCGGGGGCTCCGCTCCGCTCGGGGCTGCGGCGGGTGGAACCGCCGGAGCGCGGGCAGGGCGGCGGGAAGGGAGCAGGGCCGGCGTTCCGGGAGGCTGCCGGCTGACAGCGGGAAGATCTAGGCCTGGGCCCTGCCCCACGCCCCCCGCCGCCGGCCCCGGGCCGGGCCGGGCGGCAGAGGCGGCCGTCGGATGGTGGGGCGCGGGCTGCGGCCCTCGGGGCGGGCGGCCTCGCCTCGGCCGCCGTCCCTGTCCCCTCCCGCCGGGGCTTCTCCCCGCTGGCGGCGCCCGCTGGTGGTACTTCGGCCGCCGTTCTCCCGCCCGGTTACAGGACCGGCCACGGCATCTTTTGGAGGTGCGGGGAGACAGAGACCCAACCCTGCCCTTCCCCAAACTTCCTTCCCTCCGAATCGGCCCAGCCCCGACTTGGCCGGAGGCACAGGATGAACCCGGGTGCTGGGTTTGACCTAACCCACCAACCATCTTCCCTAGTAAGTCTAGTTTTCTCATCCAAACAGTTTTCTCGCCTCGTTGCCGCTCTAACCAAAGTGAGCGCCTAAAACTAGAAGCGGAGAGGCAATTAGTTTGCTGGCCGGCAGCCTATGATGAATGAAAGGCAAAAAAAAATTTGAAAAAAATGAAAAAAAAGGAAAAAGGGAAAAAAGAAACACCCTCTGCTCCATGGTATCTGCAAGAGGAACCGCAGGGCTCCTCTAGCCCGGGAGCGAGAGCTCCCCCTCCGCGCCCCGCACCCCGCTCCCCCGGGCTCATTTGCCTGCGAGGCCGGTGCGGCGGGCGGCTCCCCCCGCTGCCGCCCGCGCTGCCCCCGCCACCACGGTCAAGTTGAAAAGTCCTCCCTGACGGGCGAAAGGAGCCCGCTGCCCGCGGGGGGGACTTACCTGTGGAGTCCATATCGGGTTCCTCCAGCAACCCGCAATGCATGCTCTTCCCATGGACGGGACGGGAGCCCCAAGGTCCCGGGGTGTGCAGAGCCCCTGTCTCAGAGATGCGCGGGGGAGAGGGAGCAGGGTGGTGGCGAGGGGGTGGGGAGACAGGACAGAGGCAGATAGTTGGGGAGGGGGGTGTAAAGCGGGAGAGAGGGACACTCCGTAATCCAGCAGGGCAAAGCCAGACCCGTCAAAATGTTTGCGGATGTTTCATGGGAAAAAGCATCATTTTATAGAAGCCCTGATGGGAGAAATGTCATTGATAGGCCAGCCAGCCTGATGAATGGCTGCTACTCAGATGGGGATGTGGCAAGGCTCAATGTGAAGCCCATTGTGATGCTGTTTTGAATAAGAAAAGCTTTCCTCCAAAAAGGGGGGCCTTAGATCTACGCAATCCCAACACTTCGACTTCCCTCTTCTATTAGAGCATTAGAAACGTTTTTCTTATTTAAAGTTCCAGCGGTCTTTCCACTCCTCCCTTCCCTCCCCCAGCCCCCACCCAAGGTCCTTGGCTCATTACAGACCGAGATCAAAATTGGCTTAGATCTTCAAACGGGCAGTAGGTTTGGGCTTGTGCTCTTTGGGGTTGCCGGGTGTGCGTGCAGCGCGGCCGAGCTCCCCTCCTCCTCCTCCTCTTTCTCCTCCTCCCGGTGGGCTCTGGGTTGGGATCCTTCGCGGGCACATGGCATTGGAAGCTGCACAGCTTCCCAAATATCTTGTAAGCTTAGTTTATTGGAGAAAAAAAAAAAAAAAGGCGATGTGTGTGGGTAGGAAAGGGGGTGTGAGGATAAAGAGAAGTTGCCAGTATCTCGAAGGCGGACCTGCGGCAGGGACCCCAGTGCGTCTCCCCGGGCCTCGGGGAGAGAGGGCAAGGCGGGGTGGGGGCCGCTCGCCACCGGCTTGTCTGGCAGCGGGGAGATGCTGACCTGGAGAGCTTTCCATGGGACCGGGCGGAAAGCAGGAGGGTGAGAAATCCCGATTGCCAAGAGAAATGAAGAACCAAACGCGTGCATTTTCAAACTGGTGTTGCCTCCCAGCTTTAGTCCGAGGATGCGAGGATCCCTTTTCGGGTTAGAGGATTGCGGGGGGAGAGTGGGGCAGGACAGAGGCTGGAAAAAGTTGCTTATTTTGCATGCGGTCGTATGTGCTGGAAGTGGAAGTAAAAGTGCAAAGCTAGGGCTCTGATAAAAGTGGCTGGTTTAGGGAAGGAAAAGCTGTGATTAGAATATGAATAGAGCTCCAGGAGAGGAAGAGAAAGGGGGATTATAGCTGAATTACTTTGACCATGGACAGAGCCAACGTTTTCCACCCTTCTCCCCCTCTCCCCTCCCTACACCCAGACTATCCCCCTTCCCTCTCCCCGTCGGGAAAAAAAAAAAACAAAAAAAAACCCAACAAAACCACCAACCCCACACAGCAAAACAAGCGGAGAGGTTGCTAAAGAGGAAGCTCCGCGGTGCCTTCGCATCCCCGGGCGGGCCGGTGGCGGGGAAGCCGCCGGGGCACCGCGGCCCCTGCGGGCCGGGCCGGGCGGGCACCGGGGCGGCCGCTGCGGACCCCCACAGGCCGAGTTTTGGCCTAGGGAGCCCTCGCTGTGCACGAAGTAAAAATAGAGAGACACGGTGCAAAAACCGAATGTGCAGCCGGCGGAGAAACCCTCGCGGTGGCGGCAGCAGCACCGACCGGCTCTGCCCGCCGCGAGGATGTGTCCGGCGGGGCGAGAGCAAAGCCTGGGAAGGCTGATGCTTCTCCCTTTGCCCTCTACTCCACCAAAAAACAACCCCAACCCAAAGCAAGGGCTCTGCAACGGGGCAACTTCCATTTCTCCGTTCCCGCACCGGGGCCCCGACGGCCGGCTCTGTGCCGCCTCCCTCCGACGGCGCGGCCTGCGGCTCCTGCCGCCGCCCCGGCCTTGCCCGGCACGACCTGCCGCGCCCGCCCCGGCCTCCTCGGGGCTGCCCGGCCCGCGCCTGCGGCCTCCGCGGGGCTCTGGCCCGGCCGCCTCCCCCACAGCCAGGAGACGCGCTCAGAGCCGCCGCTAAACGCCCCTGCGGGCCATGCGGCTGCGTTTTGATAGTCACCGCCAAAACGGTGACATTTCCCCATCTTTTTGTGGGTTTTCCCCCCACTTTCCTTTCTCCCAGGGCTTTACCGTGGATGGTGCAAGCCCTGAGGGGAGCCCGAGAGAAGGCCGTGGGTGACGGCCCCTCGGTGCCAGCCTGCCCTTTTCGGGAGAGCCCCTGGTCCCATGTGGGGGCAGAAGCCCCTCAGAAACCTCGGGGACATTTTTGTCTCGTTCCTCACGGGGTTTTGGAACCCAGGGGTTACCTGGTGCCCGCACGGCTTCCAGTGGGTGGGCACAGCGCCACGGCTGAGCAGCTCAGCCCTGGGCCGGCACAAACCCGCGGGCACTCGCCATCCATCGCTCCGTGGTGCGGGAGGTACCCCCAGGCAGGGACCTGGCTTCTGGAAATATGGAATACCTGCCGTGGCAGCCGCGGGGGATCCACCCTGCGCTTGTGGAAATTTGAGACATGCTCTCGTGTTGCTGATATTGTGAGATGAGCGAAATGAAAATACAGGATTTGTGAACATAGAGATGCGCTCTTTCCTCTTTCTGGGGATGATGAGAAGGACGGGATTTAGCACAGCCTGGATGTCTAGGGGCTTGGGCTGTCCTTTGAGAGGATGCAAAGGTGTACGTTCTCTGTGGAGGATGCTCTGTGGGCAGGATCAGCAGCAGCACTTTCCTTTGACCACTGGTACCTGCTGCAATGTGTTTACTCCCTGCCTTTCCAGGTTAGTTCCTGTCATCCTGTCCCACATTCTTGTGGAATAGGTCAATGCTGTTGCCTTCTGGTTTACCTAATCCCCCTCAAGTGTCTCAGATCACCCCAGTGCACTTCACAGCTCCATTATTGTTTCTTGTTTGGGTTTTGATTACCTATTCAAACAGAATCTCATGCTTCTGGATATCCCATATGATACTTTATTGAAGTACTTCATTCTTCTGGAAGCACAGAGCATCTCCTCTGCTGCAGGCTGGCAGTTTTCACATGGAAGCACAAGTCACTAGCTGCAGTTTTTGATTTGATGTAGTGGGCAGGTCTCAGAAAGGTTGTAAAAAGTATACGACTGGGAATTTTCACTCCAAGTTCTTGCCTATGCAGATCATCTACAAACCATTAAATATTTGGAGATTAACCCTACGCTGCATCAGATGATGCATTTTTAGTGGAGAGGGGTTCTTCTGCTATTGTGAAAAGAATATCACCTTTATTCAAGAAAGAATACAAACTTGTGTTTGATGCAGGAAGGGAGAGCATGATCATCAAGTGAAGAGAAGACACATTCCAGGCTGCTGAACAACTGATTGCAAAGCTGACATATCATTTTAGGCGACCAACAGACAATGAGCTTCTTCTGATGGGTTAGCAAAAAAAAAGGCAAAGTGGAAGTATGATAGTTTGTATCAACTTATCCAGGTATTTTGAGATCCTTGAGAAAAAACACATTTCTAGGACTTTTACTCTGTAGCTGTCTGTGCCAGTAGGCTATGACCACACTTCTTTTGACATAAAAAGCTCTTTATACTGGTACTACACTCTGAGCATCTGTACTGAACTCTAACAAACATTTAGGGAGAAAACCCCAAGAAAAGCACTTTCAACAGAAGCACTGGCATAGGAACAAAAAATTAAACTGCTACCTATTAATTTAGCTAATTCTACTTAAAAGCAACTTTAGGCTGAAATTGTACAGAAGTTCTCCCACAGATTATCAGGGACACCAGCCTGCACTAGTTTTAGGAATGGATGGGAATTGCTTGTGAAAGGACTTAGATGAGATGGCTCTTTGCAATACCAGGGATCTGAGTTCAGTGACTCAGGGGATACTCCTGGATCCAATGTATCTCTGTGCAGGCTGTAAGATTGCTAGCAACAGCCGAACACACAGTGACACTTCATTATTTTAGCAGTGGCCTGCAGTCTGTGAGTGGTTCCATACTTTCTTGCCTGAGCCAGCAGCCTCCTCTCGGTATGAACCCATGCTTCTGTCAACTCTCCTTCCCAGCTCTGTTCCTGTTTCTGCATTCTTCATCTACTGGGCAAATCCCATGGAAGAAACAGAGAAGGATCTTGTTTCTGTACTGGCTTCTCTTTTCCCCTTACTCATCTTTATTACCAGAACAGGAAATGTTAACTTTATTTTACATATATTAACACCCCTGAGGAAGCTATATGTATAGGTGAAGGACAGGATATGGAGTAAGTTGACAGATGACTTCTGGAATAAACTCTGTGTCTGTGCTCGGAGAACATGATGCTGACAGATGCAGGAACTGGGAGAGGAACATCAAAAGGCTGCCTAGGTAAACAAGTGCACCAATTCCTTCAAAAGCCTTTAATTGATACAAGCACCATGAGAAAGTGACTAGGGCAGACACATATGCAGGTATCTGGGAGAAAACCAGCACAAGAGCAGAGGCATGCAAATGATGAATTGCACATGCACGGTGCAGGGGGCACCTTCCTTTTAGCTGGAAAGAAAAGAAACATGAATTGCAGCTGGCATGCTCTACCTGTAGACATTTCTGAAGCCAAGTTTTATTGAAGATGAGCACAGTCACCCTTAGATGATCTTCTCTAATTAATGTCTGTGAAAGGAATTTTGCTCAGCCCAAGCTCTCTTCTGTTTATAAAGCAGTGCAGTGACAGTGTTGTCAGAAGAGATCAGTGGAAATATCTGGTTCACGCTGGTCACTGGTCAATCTGCATGGAGGAAGGGAATTCACTCTCCTGGTTAGTATCAGCATCTGTAGGAGTTGAGAAGAACCACTGCAGCCAGGGCTGCTGCCCAGAACGCTAAGCCTGGGAGACACTTGCTGACTTGAGTTTGAGAAAAGGGCAAGCAGTCATCGATTTCCAAGCTTACACCAGATTTAGCTGGCTTTTGTTGTGTGTGGCTGGTACTAGTTACCAGAGGATTTGTACTGTGTGTTGGAAGAAGAGCCAGCCCTAAAAGCTATTATGGACAACAGACACAGAAAAGATCCATTCCAGACTGCATCTCAGCTGCCGAGCAACTGGATGTGAAGCTGTCATATCCTTTTAGATGATCGACTGATAATAAGCTTCTTTTGATCTGCCTGGAGCACAGAGAATTACCTTCAGTGCCTGCCTCTGACTGGCAGGGAGAGGCTTGAATGCAGAGTTTAAGTTTCCAATTCACCAGGAGTTCAAGGGAAAACTGTTTCCATTATTAGAACATAATTTTATCAAGAAATTAGAACTTCACTGTTAAGCACACCAATTTCTTTCTTAGTTCTTGAGCTATTTTTCAGTTTATAATGTTTTATTGTCAAGTAGACAATAACTACCATGCACTGTCTGGAATGGCAAAGCATATGCGTAGGTCAAGGAGCTCCCCAAAACTCAGGCTAGTGAAAGACAAAGGCTCTGCTGCAGTTAACAGCAGGGAATTGCTTTTGATTTGGATGCTGTTTATATACTGACTGGGAGGAGGGGACAAGGACATGCACAATGAAGTTATTGGAAAAAATACCTGGCCACTGGAACCACCTCAGTTAACTGCCTCAGGAAACACACAAATAAAGGGGTGACTGCAGTTAGGAGACATACACAGTTGTTTGTTTCCCAGCAGTGAGATGAAAAGAGCAATAGGCAGCTCATGAACTTGGAAGAATTTTTTGGAAGATGGAACAAAGTCCATTTGCTGGACAGACAACAAAAATCTTTGCTGTTGATTTTGGGACAGAAAGAGAATAAACCCATATAGACTGCTTTTTTTAAAAAAAGCCAGCTTCAAAAATTGTCTGTATTAGCTCTGAACTGGGTTTGGAGAGTTTAACTGAGAGTTCCAGTGTTTTGGGATGTATGTTCACATTAAGGAACGCACACGGGCTGTATTTCCCTCCCAGGTTCATATGGTGAGTTCTTAAATTATTTCAGAGAAGCAAAACTGATTCATGCAGTCTTGGCTACCTGAAAGCACAAAGTCTGACATATCCAGGGCAGAGATTGACACAATTGACAAAAGATTGACAAAAGTAGTTGCCTTACTCTTGCACTTTTCTAGCGCTTCCCAAAGAAAGAACTCCTCCACTGAAACTGGTAGGTCCATGCTGACATGGAAATATTTCATGAGAAGGATGGACTGAAGTCAGAACTTGGTTCAAACATGTTCAAGTTTGTAGCAGTATTTAGGTCTAAAACATGGATCCATTTTGGGGCTTCTGAGCCGTGGACACAGAAATTGGAATCCAGATCCTCACCGTGCCTTGCACACTTTAAGCCTCCCAGCACTGGTCCAGATAATAGCAAAGAGTCACCATCTGGCTGGATTTTACGGTTTGATGAAGTGCTCAGTTTTAAGGCAAGCACGTGTCTGGCACCTGGGGACTGTGGAGCCCTGATCCCAGTTCTGGCACTGTCTTCCTGTGGCCCTGGGCAAGTCACGTCCTCTTCAGAGGAGGAAATTCATCAAGTGCCCCATGGCCCTGCTGAAATGGCAAAGGGCTGTAAAACAATGCTCAGCTCCAACGGGAGGAGAGGCCGGCTGGAGGGGCTCTCAGCAGCACTGAGCCAGCCCCTGCCACAGCTCCAGAGGTGCTGAGACACGGCTGAGGAGGGCTCCTGTGGGTCACTGTGCGAGGGCTGCAAGCCAGCAACCCCTCACTAGGGCCATCCTCATCCTCAAGAGCCTTGGGGCAAAGTACAGACACATTTTTAGCCCCTCTACTTTGGTTTTGCAGCTGTGTGACACCAGTTTACTGTCAGACCACCTGGGTCTGATCAGGGCTTGCAAATCCATTGTCAGGTGCACAGCACTTTTCATTAGTTTGCCATTTGTTACCACTAATCAGTTTTTATAGATTTTTAATAATGTTGTAGTCTCATTTTGCTATAAACCACAGATATTTTTTTATTTAGCACTAGAAAACATGAGAAAAGACAGTAATTTCTCATCATCAAGAGTCTATGTTTTTCATTGGTTTTCCTCCCTGTTTAAGCAAGAAATAAGGAGCCCAATGAAATAAAAAGCACTCTTTGCTGCACATTGAAGCTTCTTTGTAAGGAAAACTCTTAACGAGATATGGGCATTACCAATAAGACCAATTGTGCTTAGTGGGAGCCCTTCCTTTACTTTCATCTTAAAATTACTGCATCTCAGTATGCCTCTATTTCATAATATATCCTCTTTGAATGCCGAAATGTGGCTAGTCTGGTTTCATTTTTCTTTCTAATTTATTTTTCTTATTTCTATGTTTGGATACACTTACCTTAAAAAAATTTAAACATTAAATACCTGTAAGGGTTATGTAAATGATTTGAAGTGAAGCTGTTTTTCTGAACTCTAAACTAATGACGTGTGTTGCTCTCAGCTCCAGAACTGGCCAGAAGCCCTGTGCTTTGCTCTCTACCCCACAGTATTCCGCAGCTCAGCCCTGGCTTCATTCTGTTTCTCAGAACCAAACAGCAGGGCTGGACATGTACAGTACTCATTAGGATACAGAGCATTTAACCCTTTATCTGCAAAGCAAGTGGAACTTACACTACATGGAGTTAGCTATCTTCTCCAACAGCAGCAGACACCTCCAGCTCGTATCAGAAAATGGATTGCATCTGGCATTTCAGCTGGGACTGGTGCTCAAGACCTTCCTGCTGAAGAGCAATTCTAGAAAGCTTCTCCTGGGCACTATATACAAGGAATAAAGAAGTTGCAATGGAATGAAAACCTTATAGTAGTTTTCTAGCCACAGCTCCTAGCAATAAAGCCTTCAGATTTTGTCAGGTGTCTAATTCAGCAGTTAGACAGTGATGGCAGGGTTGATCTGGGCAACACCAGCTCCAGCAGTACAGCCATGAGGTGATGCAAGACCTTCTTTCTGAAGGCATTCAGTATAAAAAGGCGGGGAGGAGAGGTTGTCTTGGAAGATAATTCAAATGGCTGCAAGGATAAGGCTCACTAGAGGAAGATAATGTGACAGCTCTGGGATTCTGTGTTTTACCTCATCAGTCCATGTATTATAAATTTTTCCTGTCTGCAGTAAGATTCCTTCCATGAATTGCCACTTTGACCAGCCACGTTCCAGGAATCTATAGCCACTTGTTCTGTTTCTGCTACTGGTTTTCTAATACCTAATTCCATTGCCAAGAGATTACTTGCAGGTGTCAATTATGGTGGAACATAGGCAGCCTCTTAGAGAGACATAAATATCAGAGTTTCAACTCAGATCTGCACTCAGATATGCCTCCAGCATAGGCACAGGCTTAGGTCAGGCAGCAGTGATGTGTAAATGCAGCTGATGTAGGTATCACCAGAGTAGGTGATAGTGGGTGACCCTCACTGCCAGACATGTCTAGTTTCTATACTTTACTGGATCCATCATTCTTAAGGCTGCTCCTTTCTTCCCAAACCTCAGCTATTACACGACATCCTTCACCCTCAAAAACCCATTCATCCCCATGCTTTCATCAGCCTGAGGTGAATAAGCTGCAAACTTCCTCCTCAGGGCTGCACACAGACCTTTTCTCTCAATGAGATTACTCTTGAGCACGTTTTTTGTTCCTCCTCCATCTCGGCTGTAACTGCTTCAATTTCCATGCGTGTAATTTACACATTGCTTAGTCTTTCGTGTCCTGCAGCTCTGACCACCCAACCTAGGAGACCACCTGGGAGGGGACTAAGGAGCAAGGACCCTTATCCTCAGCAGGTTGCTGTGGTGCCCCCAGCAGCTGTAGCCTGAGAAGCTCACTCCCTCTGCTGGTGCTCCTGAGCCGCAGCTGGGCCATCTCAGGCACCAGAGCAGAGGTTATTCATTCGGCTGAAGCTTTTGGTTAACCTCTTCCTCCAGTGTGGAGGATGTCACTATCTCACTCTCTTAAAATTCTTTTGTGAATAACCCTGAGTTGTTTGGATCTTGGAAGAGGTGCTTCAAGACCTTTTCCAATCCAGCTGTGTTGTCACCGGTCCAATTACAAGAAAAAGGGGGGTGGAAAAAGAGAAGGAAAGTAGAATCTATTTCTTCAGGCTTGGTTTTTAAGCCCAAACATGAAAGTACTAGTTTAAGCATTTTGTGGAAGGCTAAAAAGAAATCTACTCTGGCTGATTCTCATCTGTGTTCAGTGCTAAGAGATCAGCAGGAACATGACTGCATGAGCAGCATCAGGATCAGCAGGATCACCAGGTTCAGCACACAGAGTTCAGCCAGACGAAGAGTCGAAGAGCATCTCACAGTTTCTACATCACAGGCAGTGTTGTTCTGTGCCCTCACAGACCCAGAGTGCTGCTTTTCACTGGAGAACAGATGAAGTCTGTGCATGTTGAGGTCCTTGGCTTAAAAAGTTAATTGCATGCTTTTCTGAGTATGAGCCCATTAGTTTAGCGTACTAAATTATTCTTCATTCATCCACTGCTTTAGTACTAGGCCTTAGATCTCAAGAAAAAAATTCATTATTCCCTTTCTAAATCCTTTCATGTCATTCAAACCTGCTTCACTGTCAGTGAAGGATTTGTTGTTCTTCACAGGTTTTGTTTTGTTCTTAAAATGTTTTGGCTGTGTTCGTATTTTTAAAAAAGTTCTGGAGTCCTATGACAGCACACCAGATAATGATCATTACCTAGTGTTTGCAGCCTGTCTTTTCAGGACTTTGAGCCAGTGTATTATCACAGCTGCTACCCTCAGTAGGAATGGAATGCATATCTGTGTGCTGTATCATGCACTTGTGATATATGTAGTCACCTCCTCCCCTGAACTTCATGGAAACTGTATACATTTAGTTAAGAGCATTTAACCTGTACAAGCACACTACTGCTGACATGCAAATGCACCCGCATGCTGAAATCTCACTCAAGCTCTTGAGAAAGTAGTTTCATTTCTCTAACACTGACACTACTTCAGAAAATTTTAATGCTTTAACAAACTGCTTTAGGAACAGAAAATGGTTTAGACATGACAAGGCCTTACCAACCTTACACAACTATCAACATATTCAGCCAGTATATTATTTAAAACATTTATTACAGCTATTTGGAAAACATTTTTAACCTCTGCAAATAAGATGTGTATTTAGCTCTGCTTAAGAGTAGTCCAGCAAAGACCTTTTCAAACACAAGCATGGAATTTTTTGAAGTGATCCAAGGGCTTTGCTGGACCATGGCGTTATTCCACAATTCCCAGGTGTCCTGTTCATGACTAATCAAGGCTTCAGAACTGCTCCTAGTGTATTTCACTGACAGACTCTTCTGTGTCAGCTTAAAAACAAGGAGAATGTGTAAGAAGTATTTCCTACTGTCTTGAACCTCCCTTCAGTCAGCTTTTAGAGTTTATTCCTGTTCACCAAAAAAACTCCCACTTATATATGATGGATTTCAATTCCTGAGGTACTTTCTTGGGTCTTCTTCATCTTGTTCATTCATTGTACTTAGCTAGTTTAAGCCTAGGTATAATATTCATGGACTGCAGTTCTTGGAATAAGAGTTTACAGGCATAAGGTATGCGCAGAGAAGACACATGACACGACGATTTGCAATAGTGGCACCTAGAGAAACAAACAAAAAGAAAGTTAGAGTTGGTCCATAACTTCTGCTGAAAAAACCCAGTTGCCATTAGCCACTGTTGTTTTGTCCATCTGCATTTGAACACTAGCCACAGTCCTAGGAGCATCAATCGCTTCAGACACATTGTAGTGCTAAAGTCATAGCTTTAAGTCCCTAAATAATCTGAAATAAAAAGGAACTTAATATTAAATCTGCAAACTTTTCTAGGAGGGTAATCACAATGCTCAGGAGCTGACAGGACTTACTTCTGCTTCTTCATCACTCACATAAATGTCAACAAATTCAGCACTGCATAGTGACAGAATGGAGACGAACAAAGCCAAGTGTTTCTGAAAAAATGGTTAACAGTCCAATTTCTGTGTTATATATATATGTCACAAAAAGAAAATTCAGGAAAAAAGAAGGTTTTTAATACGCAATTTCACCCTACAATGTCTCAAATCATTAAATTTCCCAGAAAAGAGACACTTCTCATATTACATCTTTAAACTTTAGTCAGCATAGAAATACAGTAAAACTGTTTTAACACATATTCTTTGTATTCTTTGCTCTAATGATCTTAAAACTCAGAGAGAAGGGGATTTTTTTCATATAGATATAATATTGACTATATAAGGAATAAATAGGCTAGCCAGACATCTTTAAAGTATTAGGACTCAAATTCAGTGGTTGTAGAAAATATAAAAATTTGTTTCCAACCTCCCTATTTCTTCATTCTCCTGTATATTAAATTTTCTGGTTTTGGTGAGTTGAGAAAGCCACTTCTTTGGGAATTCAGAGTGACACAGCACTTCCTAACAGTCTAACAAAGCTCTTTTTTTTTTGTTGCCATGTTTCAAATTTATATTTCTGGCGTGAAGTCATAACAGTCTGAAGATCTGATTAAGGAAGAATTCGTGAAACTCCTGCAGGCCTCTATGGTACAGAATGAGGCTCACAGTCAGTGCAGGTTTGTAACTACTCCCCTAGTCCATATTCATAGGGATAGGTACATTTTACAGTGGGAGGAAGTGACCTAAATAGGAGCTGTTCTCTCAACAGGAGAGACAGAATTCCTTGCTGGCCCTGGAAGCCTCATCAGACACAACTTCTCAGCTATGAGCACAAGTCTGGCATCTGATTACAGCTCCTGGGGACTGAGGAGCAGAGACTACTCACTGCACCCAGGCTCAGAACTACACCATTCTGGGCCTGCTTTGTATTCAATGGGGACCACCCAGAAAGGTGCAGTAAGCACAAAACTCTGTCAAACAGAGATCACAGAAAAAAGTACTTGAAAGACCATTTGGTATTAGAATTGACACTAAACTGGTCAGAAAAAGGCAATTGTACCATTCAAGGCTGAATCTGGACCAGAAACAAAATTTTTCTTCATGTATATCTTAAAATGCACATACTAGAGAGATCAGAGTAACTCATCATCAAAAAAGGACCAAATTTTGCTTATTGCATTCAGTAGAGTTCTGCTCCTAAGCACCTGTGCAACAGCTAAGCTGGAAAATCTAAACCCAGTACATCACAGTAAGCTCCAACAACATTTTTTACAGGGACTAATTCCGTCACTGCCACAAGAACCCCTTTCCCCTGTGAAAATACCAGTTCTGCCCCAACACTGATCTGCTGTTATTATCTTGCAGATAAACACACCCGGGGGCTAGTGCTTGTCTGAGAGGAAGGGCTCATCTTCCCTAAGACAAGTGCCCTTAATGCTAGTCACAAACAATGTTTCTAAAAGGTTTCTTGCAGCAATGTCTTATTAATGCCTGAGTCACTGAAAAGGCCCCTTTGGAAGTTTCTCTTAATGACTTGTCTCTACTGTGATGCTCATTATAGGGCCACTTACTTCAGATACTGCTAGACACAGTATAAAATTTAGCAGAAGCTCTCTTACTGATTACTCTGACACATCAGACAGCTTTTCACAGAATCAGTTTGCAAGAATGTCTGGCTCTGTCTGAGACAGTAGTTCCTTTCACAATTATTTAAGGAGTTATTAAACTTTGCTATGAACTTCAAAAAATGAAATGTATTAGCAACACCTTAAAAATAAAATGTAGTATTACTTCTAAAGTTCAAATTCCTAATTTTCTTCAAGGTACTTTTACTTCCTGTGGACTCTGAAAATCTTCAGACTGCTCTAGAAGTCAAGGTCTTATTGTAAAAATAATTGAGCTACATCTGCATGTGGGGTTTTTTAAAGGCAAAGCTTTACACAGTTAGAAGTGGTTGGTTCTTTGACTTATGGCATGTCCTTCCTTTCACACTGCTTCCTACAACTGTTATTTGCACTGCAGTAGTTTTAAGAGATCTGGGTCAGAAAAAAGCCTCCCTTCTTACAGACACTGAACAAACCCTCAAGAAAAACTCTCAAAAAGAGTTATGGCACAAGAGTCAGCAGGACCATGCCCACCTGAAAACCACCAATGACAACAGGAAGCTCAGAGAAGGGCTCGTCTCTCCCCTGGATTACACGTGTTTACCCAGCTCTGTCTGAACATCTGCTCCCCCAGGAGCAGAGCTGCTGCTGCTGTGAGCAGACAAAGGTGATGCTTGGCTTCTGGCCAGAAGACACACACTTCAGAAGACAGGTCTGAGCAAGGGCAGAAACAAGGGCAGTAGCTGTCACCTCTACACATCTACAAACTGAGAATACACCTTACTTTCCTACTTCATTATACCATGGAAAAATCGCTCTTGAGGCATTGAAGTGAATGAAGTCCAATTTCCTGCCTCTCCCAGTAGATTGATGCTGATGTCCAAGATGCAGCAACTTTCCAACTGTGGTCTTTTGAGGTTTAGAAATTAATTTTTTTCCTCCTCCTTTTAACTCTCCATCTTTCCCCAACATAAATACTAGAGTAACTTCAGGTCACCTTTTCTGCAAAGGTGGCAAGAAGAATGTATCTCAAATTTCTCTTGGTCTCACAAGTCTGTTTTCTGCCTGCCTAGAACAAAACCAGGTCAAAGAAGAACATCTCCCCCACCTCTGAGACTACAAACAGAAATTTGTTTATCTTCTAATAATAGTGGTGTGCTATAGGACAACTTTAAATCTAACATCTCAACATTGCTGGAGAGAAAAGACAGTTAAAGCAAAACCCAATGTGTTACATGTGGTGAGCTCCACACAGCTTTGACATCCCATTTTATGCTTCCCCTACAAGAAAAACCTGTTTGTTTTCAGGAGACCAACTCAGTACTGTGTTAGGTCTCAGAGTAAGACAGCAAGACCAGTCTAGAGACCAGTCTAGAAAGAAGTTTCCTAGTAACAAGGCATGCAGGCAGAAGCAAGCTGAATTTCCAAACAGAGAGCTGCTTGTCTCTCAAGATTCAACATGGGATCAGTGCATTGCCTGATGCTTTGAGGAGAAACTCCTTGTTTTACAGATTACAAAGCAAAAGGCACTTGGGATGGGCACAGCCACAGAAAACCAAATGCATGGGATTATGAACTCCACAGCTAGAGAACAAGAAAGCAGGGGATGTTGCTTTCTTCTCCTATTTTTCTGTGCCCACTCTCACTCTTCAGCCTTGTGAAGTTCAACATGGGATTGTAGCAGGGAGATGTGTGACTAGCCCAGCCAGTGTCCTCATTTCTGCTGGAAGAAGTGTCAAGTACACTGATACTGCTGTTCTCCCCATTTCAAAATATATATGATATATGGCTTTGGGTGCTTGATAATCCCTTGCAGGGTGGGATGGAAGGTAGCAAGACAAACTGAAGGGAACAGCCTGGCTGTAGAACAGAACACCTGCACTCCTACAGAAGAGATCCCTGGCCCATTGACTACACACTCAATTCAGTTCTAACTTCAATCAGACCACAACAAAGAACTATCCCTTGTCACCATTTTTCCAAATACCAATTTTGAACTTTTTGATTAAAGTGCATGAGACTGTTAATTGGGTCCTGTGAGCTCTTGAAAACTGAGAAGCAGTGCGACCAAGGACAAGGCTCTTGAAAACTTACCATCCAGAGTACCCCAGCAAGCCACACTGCCCACAAACATCCACTTCGAAGGCATCACTTGAAATCATCAGTCTCTCCAATAAAAGCATGCTGGCTCCATAACCTATCAAACAATCCCGTTCCATCTCTCCGAGACGTAAACCACCATCACGGGATCGACCTTCAGTGGGTTGCCTTTGAAATAAATATTTGAGAAATATAGTAAGAATTCCAAAACATATATTCTGTGACTCTAGCCTGTCTTCAAACTGCAGGAACAACACAGAGTTGATGGACTTTACAAACCAGAGCTGCTGATCTCACAAATGGGTTGCTCCTGTATCTGCAATATGATGCAGTTCTGAAAATGTGAGATCAGGCCACAGCTCTTTACCTCACAGAATGCAGCTGAGTAAGTGAAAACAAAAAGATTTTGAAGAGTATCCACGACAATCTGGACACAGATTTGGCACTCTTTCTTGATGAGACATTATCATTTGTAGCTAACAAAATGAAACAGTATTCAGCAGCTAATGAATCAATCATCAACCTAATGTTTCAGCTAACTACAGCTAAGACTAATTTCTAAAATAAAGATGGTTTTGATCTGTGAGAGAATACCGAAATAAGTCAGCAAACAAGTAGTACACATATTGCTAACTCATAATTGACATGCTATTTTTTTAAAGTATCATTTATCTAGTTTATTTTTTTCATGCATAATGATTAACAAGCTCATTTTTGTGTTCTACAGTTTCCTCTGCACAAGTCAAACTCTTATTAATTGTCTGGGGAGACTCCCTATTATCTATATAATCTAATATTAAGACTGCTTAAGCCAATTTTTTTGTTGGACACAATCAAAACTCTTGCTTGTCATTCTGCAATTTCATAGTATCAGTTCTACTCTCATGTACCAGTACAATGATGTAGTACTTAGGCTGCAAATATCAGAGCAAATATGAAGCAAAAACAATCCTGAATTCCTACAGCATTAATATATGGCATGCATTTTAATGAATATTTCCATCTTAGTATATTTCCTGAAACACAATGGCAAAGAGAAGGAATTCAGCTTCACTGCCTGAAACCTCACGTTTATGTGCTTTTTCTGACACTTGTAGCAGTGTAATCCACCTAAAATATTCAGTGGCAGATCTGGCCCATTACTTTTGGAATACATTTTGTTTCTATTATTTCCAACAACTGAATTTGTTAAGCTTACTAAAGATAATAAAAATAAGATTTTGCCAACTTGCTGCAAATCACAAGAAAGAATTTATAAAAGCCTTCAACATCTAATAATCTTTTGTAACATGTAAAAACTAAGCCTAATTACCAGACCAAAATATTTTCTAAAGATGCAAGTTGTGTTTGTTTTTAGGGGAGAGTAGTTTCTCTTACTCTGACCACACTGGAACCTTATAACTAATCTGCTTGTAATTTAAATTGTCCTTTTCATTCATATAACCTTCTGTTTTTCCCACTGTTGGGAGAATGGATAGAAGTTGTTTACATCCTGATTAAACTCCCCAGGGCCCCCTCCCCAGATGATGGCACCAACACTGTTCAGATGCTGTTTTAAAGGACTAACCCTGTGGTGAATGCAGTTTCTCTTCTGAAGTGCCAAGAGACAGATTTTAAAAGCAGTTTGGACCTCCAAGGAATCAGGAATTTGCTATGGTGCTAGAAGTGCCCGAGTCATTTTTATAAACTCACATTTATAATATTATTTAATACACAAGTCTGCTTCAGAAGTTTCCCCTGTTGCTGTTCTACAGGACAAAATGACAAAATGGTTTTACAAATGTGAGCCCAAATAAAGTCTCACCCCAATTATTGGCAGGATAAAACCTCTGAAAAAGGTATGGGGCCTCAACTCCATGCTATGGGTCTCCCAACAGATACAGGGCAAAGATCTTTAAGGCAGATGAAATTCCATTTAAAAAAATACAAAAAGCTCCCTAAGCAAAAACGGCCAACTTGAATCTTTAGTGCTGTTAATTTTCACTCCCACTGTCAGTATGATCTCATTGAAAGAAAACAAAACAAAATCCTGCCTACCTAAAAAGTAGTTTTCTAAAGTACCAAAAATTTCAATATTGAGATTGAACCTTTGAAATGAGTCTACCTTCTGCTTCCTAAGATTACAAGATTCTTCTTCCAGCTCACACAAGTTTTAAAATTCCTCATACAAAAAGTTTGTTAAAATGTTAAAACAGTACTTATAAAGCATTTGTGCTTCCTCTTTCCCACTATACACATGTACACTGCAGCTGTTGTCCTGGGCAACTAACTTCTTTCTTTATTCTAAATATAACATCAGAAAACAAAGCAGACTCTTGAAAATAAGATTGGGAATATAATTAAAAAGAAATATTTTTAATATTAAGGAAAAACATAAGTTATTAAAATCCTCAAATGCTAAATAAAATGCAGTGATGCTTTAAATTAAAAAAAAGAGTGATCTTCATTTTATTTAACTGCTGCCTTTAGAAAAAAATAATAATACAATTAACTTCAGTGTTTTTAAGCACTTAAGAATTTATCGGCACTAATTCTGCATTTCTGCAAGAACAGTGGGTTCAGGTGAAAGGTTGTATTCCTTGATTCACTCCCCAGTGGGAGAAATAAGTCTACCCCCATGGTCTCAGCAGACCTCCCTGGTGCCTGCTAGGGAAAGCTAGTGATGAGTTTAAAGGGAGCTGTTTGCTGCAACGCTGATCTCTAAGAAGTGGAACGTTACCTAAAAAACACTGAAGAAGGAGAGCATCCTGTGCTCGCAGAGCCCCAGAGCACAGAGGGGAGCCCTGAGCAGTGTTTGTCCCACTGATCCCCTGCAGCACAACAGGACCTGGCACATCTGACATGTCCCAAGACACACAGGTGGCAGCTCTGACAAGGAGATCCACCAAAACAACTAGGCATACAGAAAGCTTACACTGCACTCTTGTAAGAAAAATTAAAAGCAGCTTATCTATTAGAAAGATTCAGCAGGACTGGGTATCTGAACAACACCACATATAGAACGTGTCACACATTAATTGTCAACTACCCACAGAACTGAAATTAAAGACTGCATTTCATTTTGGGTACCAGTCCAAAGGGCAACAGCCTGGTGGATTTTGACCATGTTGACAAAGAGTGCTGCTTTGCAATTTTGTAAAGTCTTGTTTTAATCAGAACAATAGCTAGAATCAGTGATGATCAAGAAGCTCAAGTATTCTGCCTTATTCCAGATGGAAATATAGCTTTTCTCTGTCACTTAGGGTACATTTGATATATAATAAAATGCATTTCAAGACAACGACAGCCAAATTCCACGTTGGAAGCTGTTACAGGATTACTTTTAAAATCAAAAAAGAATGTTAGATGCAATCTACTCTCCAGGAAGTGCAATGGATGATGAAACAATAGCGAATATGAAAGCTGGCAATGCCGACTCTCTCAACAGAGGCAATGGCAGTAACAAATGTTTAATTATTTGAGGAGAAAAAAGAGAATTCCTGAAAGACTAGTCAAGAGGCAGCATAAATTGAACATCCACTAGCTTTCCTGAAAGTCAAATAAGGAGCCCTAATTACATAGTATGATGCTACTGACTGAACAAAGAATTTGCAGAAAGTAAGGGATGGGGGAAATCACACAACCTTCATCTTTACATAAGAACATTACATTGACCTGGTATTTAGGTTTAATTTAAATTCAGTATCTCTAAACAGCTGAGAAGTTGGGGAGGCAATACAAAGGCAGATCAAGGGATTTGGGTAAGCCAGAGTTTCCAGTAAATCCTGTGTACTGTTAGCTGAGACAGAGAGTTTTCACTTTCAGGGGAAGGACCATATAATGCTTAACACACTGAAGAACAGAAAAAGGGGCAGACAGCCTATTATTTGGGAATACCATTTATGTTCATATAGGCAAGCAGCTGTGGTTGTGCTATGCCACCTTTTCTCAATGTAATTGATGAAAAAGTTCAGACAAGAGTTACAAAATCCTTTCATGATTTCTTTTCCTAGTTAACCTCCGATATTTATTTCCATGGAAAGCACAAGTTTGTCCTATAGAAAATGTGAGGTTGGAAAGCAAAAAGGCATAGGAAATAAGCAATGAAAAGCCAAAGAGGAAGACAGTTATTCATCAAGTAGAACAGAGACCTGCCCCTCCTTTCTCTAACAGCACATCAGTTGGTAGAAGCTACACTTATACTAAGAGCTGTTGTGCAGAGCAAGAGTGGTGGATCCTCACACAATCAAAAGCACTAATATAAATGATAAATTAGTATTCTTTAATTCTAATCATGCTTGTTATAGGGAAGAGAAAGTGTGGGATAGACATGACTGTGCTTTACATCTTAAAAATAGTACAAAGATTTCTATGGTCAGAATCAGTACAAGAAAAGAAGAGTACCATCATGCAGGAGGTGAGGTATAAGGACCTACATAATAGCCCAGAAATACTGGAAAATGTCAGTTTGGAATGATCTTCGCTAGAATATTCCAGATTAGCTGGAATTCAATTTTCTGGCAAGTTTCAGTAAGTAATCCTATTGTGATGGAGAGAGGTGAAATAAGTCACCCCTTAGAAGCACCCCAAAAGCAAAGCCTGTGCACTAAATTTTTTTTTTGTGAGCAAGGAATATCAGAAACTTTGAACACGAGTGTAAGCAGACACACACCTTGGCTTTAAGGAGAAAAAGTAAGTAGCACTAGTAAAAGAAGGAGGCTTCAATTTCCCCAAAGGGTTTCTCAAAGTATGTTGAAATATTAGACCACACTTTAAAATTTCTTCCTCGTAAATGATTTTGTAAAAGCAAAAATGTTAAAGAAAAAACAAACCTCTTTAAATACCTACACGAGCAATTTGACATGAAGGGTCCACAGCGTATACTGTGAATTCGAGATGGTGTTTTTACCATCTGCTAGCAGAAGTCTGAGAAGCAAACTCAAGTTATGAACCCCATAAAGCACACCTGAACCTTCAGAACAACCTCCTGCCACAGTCTACCCCAGACTTTTTAGTCTGCAACAATGTAATAACAATTCCTATCATTTTGTGCCATGTATCTCGAGGTTAAAAAAAAATTGTTTTATAGCAATCAGTCAGCCGGGCACGCTTCTCCACGTACACAAGAATTTAGTGTTTAGCCTGTAATAATACCTGGTGAGCACTGCTCTGGGTCCTCGAGCTCTTGCATGCATTTTATCCAACACCATGTGCTTCAGTTTCTGGTAATAAACAGGACCAAAATAGATATATGCTTCCAAAGGCTCCCTGAAAGAATAAAGAGCAAAGCAAACCCAACATCTACAGTTAGCATACATCCACTTTAAGAGAGGCAAGGCTGTCATGTACAGCAGAAATGTGAAACAATTTGGAAACAACGTGTCCTAGAAAAATATGTTTGGGCTTTCTGGGCAGTCAGTCTGAAACTACTTGCAGGGAAATGTTCTGAACACATGGCCAGTACACTGCCAGCACCACATGCTGCTGCCTCCACTGCAGCAAGGAGCAAGATCCTGATCTCTGGCCCTGTGTCATGCAGACATGTTGCTAGAGTTGCAGGTACCTATTTCAGCTGTACCATGGTAAGCCCCTCCTCTGTATCTGCACAGGAGTGTTTCAACAGTGCCATCAGCAGCCAGGAAAGACTGCAAATGTGTCAGAACCTGATGAGTGACAGGGTATTTCTGTTTACATTCCTTCATAAAGGTAAGCATATACGTAAGCAAATACATCTGACATAAATGCTCAGAACATCCTTTTTGCAGGAGCACTTCTAGAAACCTGCATTTGCAAGAATCACTTAGCACTGGCACACTATGGGCCTGACAGTGTCCTCATCCACTGCTTCTCCCTGCACAGCATCCTGAGGTACAGCCCAAGGCCCAGATAAAGCCCTCCTGGAGTGGCTCTGCATCAGCACACTGCCCAGCAGCTGCATCCAGGGGACAAGGACTGCTGTCCTGGCTGGCACTGGGGCCGCAGATGAGCTGGGTAAAGGGCTCTTGAGAACTGCATCAGGCACTTTCATCAGCTTGAGAACATCTGTGAGCAATCCAGAGGGTGTTACTCCATTCTGTGAGCTGGAGTATGGCTAAAGATTTCTGTGTTTAAAACACCCCCAGCTGTAAGAAGAGTGCAAGTGCCTAAAGATCAGAAAGCAATCATTGAAAAGCGCTCAGTCATTTCCCAGCTACCACCTTTAGCACTAAGAACGACCACATTTAACACCACAGACTCAGCATGGCCACTAATTTGTTTGGAGGAAAAAACAGAAGTATGTGCAATGCAAAAACAAGCAGGAGACAACAGTATTGCACCTCTATTTCAGAGTCATTACTGACAATATGCAGTGTTATTCCAAAAACTGACTATTGAAGAAAATAATAAAACTTCATTAGACATTTGAAATCTGCAAACTTTCACATTCTTATGAAATCTGCCTGAAAATTTCATAACAAACAGATTAGGCCAGTGTAATTTGCTTGGAAAAAATCCTTAAGCAAAGTCTAAACAGGGCATTACAAAATTGAAATTTAGGGATGAGGGATTTTCAGAGCTAGATGATTTCATTCTCCCTAGGAAACATGATTAGTCAGATTTTTTAAAAGCTACCGTGATATACCAACAGGAAGTGTTTCAAGCACCAGGATACTTGATATACAATTTATGGAATATGGAGTGAATAAGGAAAATAAAACTGTATCTCTGAAAATAAAAGAGAAACAACATATGGAATAAGTTGGTAGAAAAGGCAATTAAAATAAAAAGTACTTGCAAAAGAGACCTAAGCTTGCTCCTTGAGAAGAAGGGGACTGGAAGGATAATAAAAATAGCAGGAAGGTAGGATTAAGATACATTTTGGAAGGGCAGGCATGTGAAGCCATATGGCCTTTTCCTGTTCCTAAACTATCTTATGTTCTTTGAACTCTTGTGTCTCAGAAGCCAGTCTGATCAACACAGCAGGAAGTTTGCAGATTAGAGTATTATGCCAGACTGAAACATTGTGTAGTCAAAAGGAAAAAAAAAGAAAATAGGAAAAAAGAGCACACAGAGAATATTCCCAAGGAACAGACGCTTGCCTCCAAATCCATATTTACAGTACTATTAAAGTCAACATGAAAATGCTTATCTGATTCCAAGCATATGTAAGTCCTTCTGCTGACAAAAATCAGAATTTTTTTCTCTCTCAGCAAGAAAGCCTTGATTTTAGCTTTTTTTGCCAGGCAGTAAACTTGGGAAATTTTCATATGTACCACAAGAGCCATTCCCATTACGTCCACACAAACACTAGCAATTTTTAAAATGTGGAACCACAAAATTCTTCTAAAAAAAGAAATGTACTCTACTCTTCAGCCTCTTTTCTCAATCTCACAGAGCACTTTGCAAACAGGAGAAAGTTCCTGGGCTCTGAGACATGAGAAGATTTTTCAGATGCGTGTCAACAGGATTTCCCCACTCTCCTGAAACACCTAAATCTAAAGAGCAGATTCTTACCCAGTGATCCCAGATGTGACATAGTCCTTCCCTAGGTAGTTATAACCATGCCGAATAAGATCTTCACACACATCCTTAACTTTGCTGCCGCCAAAAGCCGTTCCATAGTGAAATTTGCCATCGAGCACCCCAGCCTTTCCAGCCAGGAGTTCAATCAACTTTCCTACCTACGAAAGAAAAGCAGAGTTAGCAGCCTGGTCATTGGGACAGGCACATGGCTGGATTGCTCACAGCACAAGTTAGTCAGGCAGATGGCAGCCTGGGCAATTGCATGCAACAGGAGCGGAAGAAGCCCAAGAACCAGGAGTGTTCCTGTGTGAAGGGGAAAACTGGACTCATCACATGGGCTGGGAACACTTTTAAGGTCCCAAGTCAGGCAGTTCCACTTCTTCCAGTTATCTGAAAAATGGGCAGGAACTGTGTGGCCTTCTGCTGTAGGAAACAGCCTTGGAGACTGACTTGCTGCAGTGCAGCAGGGGGAACAGAAGGGAAGATGCTAACAAAGGAAGAAAGATCAGAGGCTGCATGAAAGAAGCACTGAGGTCCCACATAAAGGCCAGGCAGTGAGGTATTTAGCAGGCAGTGACCCTGCAGCACAGGTGTAAGACTCCTCTCAGTTCCAGGGAGGCGTGTATAATTTAAGAAGTTTTATAGGTCTGGACATAAAATTGAATCTCCTCTCCAACCTTCACCTCACAGCCTGATTAGTGGGCACAGGCAACAGGGAAGGAAGAGCAAGACATTTTCAAACACAAAGGGTGCAAGAGAAGTATTGAGCTGCATCCCTCTTAGCTTGATAAAAAACAAAATGAGAATGATGTACAAAGAGCCTGCATCCTTTTGCAGTAGGATGTCTCAAAACAGAGGGCTGACTACTCAGAGCAGAGCAAATGCATGGCATGATGACTAGAGAATATTCTCAGTGAAATCAGGGTTCAAGCTTTTTGTCTCTAGTGGCTGGTGCCCTTCTCCTTCCCTCTTGGGGACAGTGTCTCGTGAATCGAGCCTCGCCACTCACCGTCATACGCGATGGGAAGCCATGAGGGTTCATTATGATATCTGGGCAGATCCCTGTATCACAGAATGGCATGTCCTCCTGAGGAACAATCAGTCCACACACCCCTGCAGAAGAGAAAACATTTCAATTCACAAAACAGCAAACCACCAGCAGGGCTGACGCTCATCACCAGATTTTCTTTAGTGTTTTCCTCCTCCTCTCTCTCTCATGGATCACTTTTTACCCAGATTCATTACCATGACCAGTACTCCCAACCTGCAGACTAGAAGAGAGCCCTTGTGACAGGACTGGCAAAATTAGCATACCCTTACATAATGCTCCCAGTGATTTGTGAGTTAGCAAATTAGGGAAGAAAGCTTTGGATCCTATTTTCAGAAGCAACTAGAAACTTCTGTCCAATCAGTCTGGAATATCTCAAGAGAGACCCAGTTTTTAAAGCTGATGCTCAAATTTCCTGAAAGAAAAAAATTCAGAAATTTGGCCACTTAGGTTACGTCTTTGGACATAAAGAATTATTATTGATTTGGAATTTATTTATCATGTGTATATTTGATAAATACTGTCAATAAAAACCAATCAAATGGGACTCTGACAGGGACTGAGAAAAGATAAGTAGGGGAAAAGAAAAAAAAAACAACAAAGATTTTTTTTCAGGTAACATCTGTTTGCTGAGCAAAGACTGCTATCAATGACAAAGTGCAATCCACTCCAAAGACTGCTTTCATTTTGTCAGTCCATGAACACAAACTGTCCCTTTTAAAGTTCTGGAAGCTTTTTTCAGTCTCTATCAGTGCTGGATATAAAACATAGAAAATTCTCCAAACTCTAAAAATATTGCAGAAAGAATAAATAGAAACATGAAAACTCATTTTAAGTGTCCACTATGCATCTCAAAATTTTCTTTCCAACTCTTACAACTTTCTGTTGTGAATTTTGCAGATCAATATACTGCAGCTATAAATGATCAAGAGATTTAACATTCAAATTCAGGTGCTAAAATGCAGCTGCCTAAGCCCATACTCTTTTGAACCAAAGCTACTGTTTCAGCTGGACAATTTCTTCCAGAAGCCCTTAGAGCTGAAAGTCTGCAAGCTATTTGAGATCAGCCTGCTGCAACTGTGCCCGAGCATGCTTTGGGAACAGTCCTGGAGGGGGCTCCTGGAAGACTGAGGGTACTGGTTACATCCCTAAAAAGGCATCCCCCTACCAGCCAGTTCACAGGGGGATATCGGCGTCTGCTCAGGAGGGAGCTCCTCTTCCACTGTCCAAGCAACACAGGGATAGGTGTACGGGACAGTAGTTAATAGAATGAGAATGGGAAGTGTGGGGGAAGGGAGCAGAAAAAAAGCGTCTGGGGCAAGGGTGTGTGTGCTGTTGTATTTTGTTTTTAAACCTATTGAAACTAATTTTCATTGTTCTACTGTGATAAATCAATAACATCCTTCCAGCCCTCCCTGCCAAGCAGCAATCATTTGCTGAAAATAAATTTTAAAAAACTAACTCAAACCAATCCATTATCTCTTCCTTGCACAGCTTTTTTTGTCTTAAAATTTTATACATAAATACTCTTATATGTGCATACATTCTGCCTTATTTGCATTTACATCTAAGAAAGCATTTAGGTTGCATCTGGACTTCACGGCACCTGTAAGCCAAGAATTAAATCTTAGCTAACTTAAAATTACTTTAGGCTCTGAAAAACCTTTTATATGCCAAGCTGGTTCCCATAGCAGACAGCCACTGTGTTGTTTGTTTTGTGTGAAAGTGAATGATAAAAGATCCATGAAATCGACACAGAAAGGCAGAACAGCAGAAAGAACTGAGGGCTCTCCATCATAGCGGCTTCTACCCTCCGCTGACTTGTGTAACAATAGGACCTACACACCCAACTGCAGATCTAACACAGCTGTGCATTTCATTAGATGAAGAGCACTAGTGACACAAGTAAATAATTAACTTATTCTGGTCCGCTGACTGTGGTTATGAGACCAGTCATAGCTGACAGATTTTAATACAAGTTAACACAAAGACAGCATAATGAGCTTAGAAGTTAAAAACAAAATATTTAGACAGAATCCAGAAATGTGAAGCTCGCTAGGCCATTTATAAAGTTTCTATTTTACAGAGGGGAAAAAAAAGGGAAAAAAGGAACAAAAAAAAGGGAAAGCTATAAAGCCTCAGTTCTAAGCTTCTGTATTTTAAGAAGCTGCCGAGCCTGTAGCAGATCTATAGGATCTCTGTGTGTATTTAGAGGACACAGAAGCTTCTTCCTACCCTATGTTTTAAGAAAGTCATATATGCAACGCTACTTCTAAAAGTAAGTAATTGCAATTCCTTCAAAATGTAAACCTGATTTTATTTTGCAATTGCTTGCTTTCAGAAGTTCTTCAGAAGATTAATGCTTGCGGATCTACACTTTAAGCCCCTGAATTTGCTACTTTTTTTGCAGCAGCAGAGCAGTACCAGGCAAGCCAAGAGCTGCAAAAAAGTGACCAAGCGAATTAAATCATGTAAGTGAAATTATCATTTGCAACTGGATAATAAAACAGTAAAGGAGAAGAGGCTGGATTTAAAACAGCCTCAAGTTCCAAACGCTGTTCAAGTATGAACTGCATTTCACAACTCAGTTGATCAGCTACACCCCACAGAATATTTACAAATAAGGCACACTCAAACTAGGAGGCTGCTTTGCTCTGTGGCTCTTACTAGAGGCTAGTATTTCTTAATTGTTACTGATTTAGATATCACATGAAAATAGATCCCCAGCATCCATAGAGGACACATGAAGTAATTTGGTTTCATTCACTTCCCTTCCTCCCGCAATTTTTATATGCTGCATCTGGAATTGAGCAATACAACTTGAGACTAAATTCTTTACTGCTGTGGGCCTGAATGGCTCTCACCTATACATTCTCATCTGGGACTAGAATCAAGGCTAACAACCAGAAGAGGCTGCAGACAAAACAAAAAACAAAATATTTTTTTTAATGTGGATTAACAAGACGGTTGTGTGCTTGAGCAAGAAAGCTTCTAGCAACTTGCTACATCTAATTTCTTTACAATTGAAAAACAAATTAAATTATAGAAAAAACCTTCTGTGTATCAATTTTGTAACATCACCTTAGAAGGAAAATCAGTGAAAATTCTAAGAAATTCTTCTACAATATCAAAAAGGAAAAAATGTGGATTAATAAGCATAGCAGCTTAATGCAACGGTAACAGTTTAAATTAGAATAACCTTAAATCAGACATTCACAGTGGTTTAACATGCAAGTATAAAACAGCCATAGGCAGTGTTTTTCAATGCTATTGTATGGCAGCCAATAAATGACAGCCCCATGACCGTGCACAATGGCCCCCCAGCCCCACACACGCTATCATCATCAATGCTGACAGCATCTCAGACCCGTGTACCTCCACAAGGCACCGACAGCATAAAGAGCCCCTCACCCCTGTACTTTTGTCTGAGTTTCTCTTCCTAACCAGGAGAAACTCAGGTTTCCAGAGCTGGTACCTTTGGTGAGGCTGCTTTTACAGTTTGCTGACAAACACTTGTAAAAGCTCGGTTTAGCGCAGAGAGAAGGGGGGCGGCCGGGAGGGGGCAGGGACACAACACAACAGTATGGGAAAGTTTCTCACCAGGCTAGGGTAAGGTGCCTTCTATACACACACATGCCAAATGAAAAAAGAAAATCATCAAATAAGTCAAAACAACCTAATATAGAAAACTAATTACTACCAGCAGGAGGGACATTAGAGAGCAAAGGAGACGACGTGAATAGAAGCAGCAGCAATACCAGTTTCTATCAGCAAGATAAAAAGAAGCACATTACTAAACATGCTTGTTTATTCATTCTAATAGTATGGTGGTAAAAGAGCTAAAATTGACTTAAATGGCATCTATTTTAGCTTTGCCAGATTTGCCAGAATTTGGAAATACTGTTGAGAGATAAGTCAACATCACATCATTAAGCAAAGTTGTAGCTGTAACACAGCGCTGTATGTAATGGAAAAGTGACAGATTTGCAAAAATTTGTAAGGCTGAACAAAAAATGTACAGCTGCTTCAAAACTCTCTAATTACAAACTGTGTTGGCTAACTAAGTATAAAAGAAGTCTAGAAGAAAAAAGTGCTGCATCACATAAGCTTTGTTCAATATTGAATCATTCACTGATCTATCATATCACTTGCTACATCCCATTTGACATAAGAGGTAAAGAACAGAATTAAAATTAACAGATAAATAATGCATAAGTAAACTTGATTAGTTTTCTTATTAAAAACATCACTCTAAATGAGAGGAGGTGCTAGAAGACAATACAGTTTGTACACTGCTTTCCCATGAGCTGCTGAATGGTCTGATGTGATAAATTTGCATAGTCTGAAGCACACAAAGAGCTGATTAATTGAAACCCTTACAATGCTTCTGGAAGCAGCTATTGTAAAACAATAACCATAGGAACTTTACAAAATACACATGGCTGAATGAGTCAAGAGCTTAATAAAATGTGTGTTCAGGATACACTATTTGGAAACAGAATTAGAGATTTTTATTCTGTGCCATAAAATGCTAAATCACCCTAATTTCAGAGGTTCAGTTGAGGATTTACTGAAAAGGTCAGAAGGTTACCTGTTTGCTGCTTGAGATAAAAAAATGATGTAATTTTCTTCTGAAGACAGTGATCTAAGCAGTGTTTTTTTTTTTTAAATAAATAGAAAAACCAGTATGGGAAGTTTTAATGGCATTCTGACATCTTCTCAAATTCAACTTTTGAAGATAAAAATATGGTAAGAAATCCCTCCTTTCCCTGATGCCTAACAACTAGTAATCATCCCGCATTCCTGCAGTTGATTAAGAGCAAATTCTTTTTAATGCCACTTCAACAATCATTTAATTACCATAAACCCACTGATGTTCTATTAGAGATAAAGTACTAATTCTGACTTGAAACATGGGGGAAAATGACACAAGTAGCCATTTAAAACAAATGTTTTGCTTTAAATGTTGTGCTTATATGTACTGTACAAGTGCCCATTAAAAGGAAAAATAAAAGTTGATCTTCACTATGAAGTTAGGAAAGCAGATGGCAGATGATCAAACTAATAAAAATTTCAAAAAGTAAGCAAGGTCAGACTTTGGCAGATGAGTGGTATTGTCATGAAGTTTATGTAGTTGATAATGCAGTGAATGGATTTTGTTTTGACACTAAAGAACATGGTTCATTTAGGAAAACAAAGACCATCTTTCATGAATTTAAACTTGCTTCCTTGTCTTTAGAGTTAAGTGCAGATACTTCAGAAAGGTTTAATCCTTTATCTTAGATCTTCAGCTATTAAAAAGCTTCTGTTTGCCAGTTCAAACAATCTCTTGCTTAAATACAGTTTTTCCACTCCTCAGGAATACTGTTCAGTATTGCTGCTTAGTTCTGTGATCTACAGGACCTTTGTTGGAGGTGTTAATCCTTTTTCACATGAGAGACTGAGAAATGTTCTTTCAGAGAAGTGTTATATTGCTTTTTTTCACATCAAAGGAGCCCAACTTTTTCCTCATTGTGACTTGTAGCAAAGCAAGAGGAAATCTGGAAATATAATAATTTACTTTGTATGGAACTCAGATGAAGCTTCTTTAGCTTAACAATCCTTTTGCCTTCTGTGCTTTGAAAAGTGACTTTGCTTGAAGAATACAAGATTAAAACAACAAAATAATTAACCAAAAAAAAGTTTTTTCTGTCCTTCTGGAAAACACATGATGCAACATAGTGAAAACCAAGTCCTGCAGTTCAAGATAAACACATAACAAGTAGAGAGGATATATTTGTGAGACACTAGAGGCTTAATGATTTTACAGACTACAGAGACAGTCTCAGTCCCAAAGATCTTACTGCAACATTCACTCTGAAGATGAATATTAAAATAAAGCAAAACACAACACGGTGGCCTCATTTGTTTGGGTTTTTTTCCTTCTCCCCATATATTTCTTTTTGAGGGGCCTTGAAGAACAGGCATCCTTTTACAGGCAGCTTGGAAGAAGTGCACTTAAAACACGGACTCGCGTGAAAAGAGGGTGTGGTGGACAGGCCAGAAGTGGTGACCCTTGCCAATACCATGTTGACATGTGAGAGGACACAAAGAAGGCAGCAAATACAGAGGCAGTGACATAGATCTGTATTATTACAGAGGCCTACAAAATCTACCTACATATTTAACGAAAGGCTTTTCTGTAACAAAAGGCTAAAGCTGGTTTGTGAGATTTAATCTGTTGTATCCCAGACACTTTCTAATTCCCTTACTCTGCTTCCTTCTGCTCCAGTGACAAAGCGCAGCTTTGAAATACAAATCAATTTGGAATACAGGAAAAAAGACCATCAAAAAGTTTGAGATGTGGTTTGTGCAATCTCTTATTTTGCACATATTTAATAATTTAAAAGCTACTACTACTATGATTCCATTAAATCAAATCTCATCTCCATGCATTCCTTCTAGAAAATAAATATATTTCACAAAAAAGACAGATAGTGCAGACAGACATGCTTTTTCTCCTTCTCACTGAACCAAGGTACTTGCTAGTTTAAGCTCATTATTTGCTGAAATGGCCCTGTGGCAGGCTCAAACCTAACAGTCACAAATTAAACTTGAAGTCGTAATTGTCTACATTCAGACCAACATGAGAGAATAAATTCAGAGCTAATTAAAATTTTTCTCAACAGAAGAAGTTAAGCTGTTAGTATTATGATATCTTTTTCATAATTGTCTATATTCCTTTAATACGATTGACCCTTCCCCAGTTTGATGTCAGAGGATGATATTAGATACAATGTTAAAAAGTTATCAAAGGAGGTTTTCCCTTTCCTTTGCATGCCTTTTCTTCAGCTTTGTCAGTATTGGCTTCCTCATTGTATAGTTAAACTGCAGAACAGTGAACTGCAGTGCTCTTTCAGTATTTTTTTCTTAATATCTATCAAATGTATCTTCTCTGTATTCCTCCTTTCTTCCATTTACTGTAACATCTTTTTCTGTTAATGCATTACAGGGCAGTGAACTGAGAGGTTTACTGCCAGGAAGGCTATGAGTCCTACTAAAATGTAATAATTTGGAATATGAACACTGCCCTGATCACAAGGGATTATTACTACAGATTGATGTACGGGACAGCTACAGGCACAAGCCTGCAAACTCTGTAACACAACTGTTGCAATGTTCCCACTCATTTCCCCAAAACCAAGCTGAAAGGGACATTCTAAATCATTCATGGGTTTTTATTATTATTATTATTATTATTATTATTATTATTATTATTATCCCAAGAACAAATACAGGGTGATCAGCCATTGTTAATCTGATGCAATGCCAGGCATAATTATGGTGCCCCCGAAGTTTCCTACAGCATTTAGGATATTGCTTTTCATTACCACAAGATTTCCACAGGTAGTTGCTTACTCTACACTGTGATTATGTCTTTATGTGCATTTTGTCATATGGAAAGTCCTTAGCACCCTAAAGCCATACTGCAGCCTGCCTGACACATTTCTGTTTCCTTCTGTCATGCTTCCACTTCCACTCACGGCTCCACACTTGTGGAAGGATATGAAAAAAAAAAAGGTTCATTTACATTCTGTTCAACTATTCCATCAGGTGCACATTAATAGCCCAAACTAGGAGAAAAAATGTACCTACTTAAGTTTTTCAGGCAAATCCCTATCATTATCATGATCAACCAAGCAGCATCTTTAATATATTTTGGAGGCATTTTTTAAAATTCTAATAAGAAAATTTGTCCTGCACAGTACTGATTGCATTGTTATATAATAACTTGCTGCTAAAATACTGCATACCACTTAAAAGGAGAAGGGTTTAATTAGACAAAGCTGAAACTGTATAAAAAATAGGCATTGCTCTAACAATGATCCTAAGTTTTTAAGCACTGCACAACTTTACTTTGTGTGAGACTGAAAAAGTATTTGAAAAAGAATCTACACAAAATATTCCTGGAGGATCTTCCCTGAGAAAAGGAAGAACAGGGCAGTTGAACATTCCAATTGCTCAGCTCCTGGTTGCCTCTGAAGCTAATGGTTTTCCTCCCCTCACTTATCACAACTATCCTATAAGGCTGCAGTGCAAGAACTAGACTCAGTTTTAGAAGGAAAAACAGGTACCTAATGCTGCTTCTTTACTTTTTTAAAATCTTCAACAGTATTGATTCCCAAATCACTTGTATCTTTAGCTTTCCATTTTTAGATCAAAAACCATCCTGAAAATGCATCAGGAAAAATATTTCAATGCTGATCCCAAGAGATTCTCTTCCTTAATAACAATAGAAACAATGGAAGTATTTCCTGAGAATACAGAGTTTCAAAAACCAGTTTTGTGTACAGAATGATGAGAACCTGTCCCACACTGACACCAGTGGAACCAAAATAGTCAAGATGGTTTTCAGTCACTTCTTTCTTAACACTCTTTCCACACCTTTCAACTCTTTGAGATTCAGAGGATGATCTGAGACTCGTGTTTTTTTACGTTCAGGTCAAGGGGAGTCCACTGATGTTTTTCAGCAGATACAGGAGTCAGTTCCTGATTTTCATTTTCCTAGTAACATTAAAATTTGAGAACTATGTGCCACCAAGAAGCTTCCTAGTAGATTTTTTTCATTTTTGGGTTTTGGTCTGAAGATCCAGAGGTGCTCCAGATCACATGTTAGGTGTATTTTATAAAACATTCCCTTTCTTTCTGCTCTCTGCTGGTGCATTGTTAGTTGTGTTCCTGATTTGCTTCCCTTTTACACCATGGTTCTGAGTTACCTACCTGCAGTCTTGTCTTTAGAGCAGAATGTCCGCACAGACCTGCAAATATCCCATTTAATCTCTCATCTTTTCTGTCTATTCAGAACCTCCCCAATCTCTCCACTGACAACCCACTGAAAAATCTATCACCTAAATTCAAATTGTGACTTTAAAAAAACCCCAACCTACTCCTTAAACCCTGAAATTGTTTAAAATGGGCAATTACTGTATCTTCCCTATTCACAGACCAACTGAGAGTTGTTTTTGCTAATATGTTTCTATTTCAGAAACATCATTGCTAAATTAGGTGAACTTCACAAAAAAAAAAAAAAGGATATGGCCTTCTATCACTGTATTCATAAAAAAATCTGAGCCAACCAATGGAAACATACACTATGTACATATAGTAGGCATATGCAACATGAATTTATTTTTATTAAATGTGTAATTTACCTTTCTGCCCATGACGACTGCTAAATTTATCTCCAATTTCTGGACGTCTGGTTTGCCTCAGCAACATTTTGATCAAGAAAGCATCCTCTGCATTTGATGAAATCATTACTTTTTCAATGTAAGAATCAGTGGCACCTTTGTAGCTAGTAAAAGAAGTCAAAACATTGGTTTTACTTCTATGAACCAAACACAAATTAAAGACAAGTATCCATGTCTTGGTAAGATCCTGAGCAAACTATAATCTTTATGGAACTTATATATGAGGAAAAATAATTTTATATTTATATGTATATTTACATAAAAGTTCCACAGTACAGCATGTTTCTGGAAAAGTTTTAAGAGCTGCAATAGAAACCAAGGGAGAATTAAGCTGAACATGTAAAGGACAAAGTGTAGTTTCTTTTCACATGGGCTCTTCCTGACAGCAAAACTTTCCTAAACAAACAGCCAAATATAGTTATAGTTGAAGAAGCGAGTTTTCTAGAATTGGGTATTTTCTCAGACATCTCTCCTTTATGTAATTTGCCCAGCTCTGAAGTTATATTGCAACATACGTTACTGGCACATCTTTGTACTGTGGCTGCTGAGGCACACTGCTTCCTTCCAGAGGTGTCTGGGTCACAGTTGGCATAGATTTGTTCACAAGGACTTGCTTGTTTTCTACTTTTTCACCTACAGAGAACAAGAAGAAAAAGCACCATGAGAATGTATCTGACCGTGTTACAAATACATTTTAAGCTTCTTGAAAAAAAAAAAAGTAAGGTGGAAGATGAACTAGGAGGAACATGCCCAAGAAGAATGCTCTGTTGTTTTACTACATATTGAATAGTAAGGGAATCACTAAACCAGTTTTCTTTAGTAAACCAAAGCAGAACAGCTTGCATGCTGGGTGCACTATGAAAACAGCTATTTAACATACCCTGTGTCAAAAGTCTGCACAAAAGCATCTGAAATCATCTGCTCTAAGTATGGAGAAAATTAACAAAGAACATTTTGCCATGATAGAACTGACACATTTTAGAAATTCATACCTAAATTTGGGACAGCCCATCATTCCACAATGAGCTGTGCAAGACTACTGTCAGTCTCTCCTTGTATTTACATATTTCTATTGATACTGGTGTCATATATCACTTTCTCCTGCTCCATTCCCTTATCCTGCCCTTTACACTGAAAACCAGATCAGGAGGCTGCCCAATAACACAACTGCACACCAAGTATCTACCTCCCACCTCCTCCGCTAAATTACACTGGACTTCAGCCTGTGTCTCTTCTGTCCACATGAACTGTCTCAAATAGGTTTTTACCTACATGCTGAGAAGAGTCTCAGTCTGGAGTCCAGCCCAGTCCTATCTATCCTAATACTTCAGAAGATTCTCGCCTTTTTTTTTTAATTAACTTTGAAAGCTCCATTGTGATGTATTAAAGAGCAAAATTGACCCAATTGTGTTACTGTAATAGAATTAAGTTTAGTACCCTTTAAAACACCTTTCTTACAGATGTTAGCAGATCTATTAAGCCATTTTCTAACTACAGGATGACACTATGGGAGGATTCTTTCTCAAATCTATTACCATTGCAAAGTTATACACCTCTCTTTACATTTCTATTTATTTTTCTTATATCTCTCCAAACATCTTTCTGAAGTGTTAAAACCATAAGGTTCTATTTCCTCAAACAACTGTATTAACTGACATCTTGCTAGGATATTTTGATGCATGAAATCAAAATAATAAGTCTATCTGTATCCTTAAGAAAACAACAGTACATGACAGACAAACAAGGAAAAATTACAGTATTAAAAGCTTGCCAGTATGGGAAAATAAGAAAACAAATTCTAATGCTTCAGTAGACTCACATTATTTAAAACTCACTCTTCTACTTAAATATAAAGCTACTTTTTCTCATGTACAGAAGTCCCCTCAAGGACTGGTAACATGCTTCTTTCAGGAGCTAGCTTTTTAAAATTTGCCATCACAATACTGTTGTCTTCAAGACAACAATCCCAAAATGCTATGTATAAAACAAGGTGCACAAAAAATATTGACAGAACATTAATTTCCACTCTGACTATGAACATGCCAGAGGTGAACATGCAGTTTGACCTACCTGGAGAGCAGATACCATCAGCATCCAAAATCTCATGGCGCCAGATGGGTTTACGGGTAGCTGCATCCAGCATCGGCCCCATCACTTTATCAAACGTCTGATTCGTGTAACGCTTGAGTGTACACTTGGCGTTCTTGTACACAAGACACCTTCCAAAACCTAAAATGGAACACAAACTCATCTGACTAGGAATTAAAAGATCCTTTATAACACATGATCAGGAAAAAAGATCTGAGCTATGAAATATAAAATATTTTTTAATAAGATTATTTAGTGGCTTGAATATGCGTGACATTGTACATGGATAGCTAGTGGTGCACAACTGAAACAGCAGATCATGTACGCTACAGTAATTTCACGATTATAAGCCGCACCTTTTTCATTGAAGAATCCAGCCTACCCCAGTAGTACAGCTAATCATCAGGTGTGGCTTATCTATGGACAAATCCCGTAGTCTCGGCTACCCGGATGTGTGGCTTATAATCAGGTGCGTCTTATAGTTGGGAAATTACTGTACTTTTTTTTTAGATGCTGGACTACAGTCACTGAATCACTTGATTAATTTTGGTGGTCTCCAGGAAGATGTAACATGGGAGAAGAGATTGTAATAGAGCGAGAGGAGCACCTCTTCCTTTCATGACTTTTAAGAAATCTGAACTTTTCCTCATATTTGTGGCTGGCATAAACTAGTCTACCAGGAAAGTACTAACTGACTGTTTAGTATAATCAACCCATTATTCTTTTTTTCCTCACCTGAAATCACATACACAGATATAAAACAAGTGGGTTTTAGATGAGAAAAGTAGCATTGGTGGAATTTCTCCCCAAGTACAGCAACTCACCATGATACTAAAGACTTTAATCACATTTAGAATTACACAGAGCCAAGAGCAAGGCTTGCTAATAATCCTGCATTATTTTAGTTCATCAGAAAGATGGTTGTGTCCACATACAGTACATCTATATCTTCAGATTACATCAAGTAATTCCTCACAAGCACCACAGTTCTCCCTGTAAATGTTACCAGTCTACCAGAAAAGAAAACATTCAGTTTTAAATCATGCCTGTTGTTGCTCTAAAAAAGGAGGCATAAATTAAATGCAGCAGACATTAATGCCAAAGATACATGTCTAGGAATACTATTATTGCTGCCTAGCAACTAGGAGGAAGGGAGTTGGGGGGGGTGGGGAATAAAGTGATGGAAGAATCTGATTTTGGCCACCCGAAACTAAAACCAATTTGATCGTTGCACTATGCTTGCTCTCAAAGGAATTTATTGAGAAAAGTGAGAGAAGAGAGACTAAGTTTTCAGGCAACTCTCCTCCAGCCCTCAGCAGCATTAACATGAAGTGCTGAAGTAGTGTGCAGAGAGCGAGACAGGCTAGACCTGCACAAACACGGGTCTCTGTTAGTTATCCTTCCCTCTGGTGCTTATGTACTTTTACTTAAAATACACTGCACCACAGTTGGTATTTTTTTTAAGGAAGCATGTCATTAATTTAGCTCTGAATAAACACTAAATTATTTCGTTTTAGACAGTACTGTTATTTTCTCTCAGCAAGTACGCAATAGAACAAGCTTACAAAGACGCAAACTGCCTCGGGTTCTATTCCTTTCCTAAATACATTCACAAGTCTCATTTAATCTACTGCTTTTGTTACTGGTGCAAATAATGATTCCTCTCTTAGTAATGAACAAAGGTTCAGGTAACCATCTAAAAAGCAAGCCCTACAGAACAGATTAATTCATGCCTTATTTTTTTGTAAACTAAGTAGTTACACTTTTTTATTTGAGGTCAGAAGTTAGCCCTTTTTTCTTACAATATCCATACTCAGAAGTTTATTTGCATGTTGGCAATTTCATGACACAACTGTATGCATGGAGTTACAACCACTTATCATACAGAAAACAAACAAAAGTATTCAAAGTAGTTTGGGAATTCAACTTCTTACCTGGAGATCTAATGCTTATAACTGTAATATAAGTTATTACAGGACAACACTACAAGGAAAGCTTATTTGAATATATATTGGAACATAACACTGGAGAAGTGGGAAAGAGTTGAGGGATCCTACCTCTGTCCAAAGAGGCCTTGTTTAATACAAGAGCATCTTCAATATCATAGCCACTGTAGCTCATCACAGCAACTGTGGCATTCTGTCCAGCAGGGAGTTTCTCAAAATCTATCAGTTCTATTGTTTTTGTTTTTACCATTGGCTTCTGCGGATAGGCAAGGAGATACATCAGAGTGTCTATCCTGTTTCTTTGATTGTATCCAATAGTACCTGCATTTAAAAGTAAAAGAAAAGCAAAAGCAGGGAACATTAGTGAGTTTTCCAGGAATATCTTGGCTAAAAAATTACCAAAATGTAAATTAATTAAAATCAAATAGGAATTCTTCAAGAAAAGAAGGGGAAAAAATAACAAAAGAATCAAAACCGAACAAATTTAATGTTATTATATTTAAATAATAATGTAAGTGTTTTCCTAATTTAAGCTCCCAGAAAGAATTATTTATTTTCTCTTGAACAGGGAAAACTTAAGCATCAACATAAAAAGAACAACAACAAAAGAAATAAAGCTATTTGACTAAATGCAAATTTTTTTTTAGTTACAACACTAAATCCTGCAAGTATGAAGTTTGCTTTTATGGTTCTTATAGCCACCAGGTTTGGGCTTTTTTTTACAGAGTTCAACTTGTGTTTCAGAGACCTGATCCAAAATAACATGAGAATCAACAGAAAGACTATCACTGAGCTCAAGAGAAACTGTGGATCAAGCTCTTCATCTTCAACATCATATTTCCTTCCTTTTGTGGCCAATGATTAGTTCAACAGCAGCCTGTGTTAGAACGTGACAGAGTACTAACAAAGCATACCACTAGCAGCAGCCAAGAGTGATTTACTTTCTGAAATTAGAAGCACCATTGATAGAAAGACTACAGTAGACGTCCACTCATAATATATTTGTCTTTTTACAGGAAATTAATTTTAAATTTACAGTTCAGAATTCAACTCTTTGTATAGACCTCCCAGCTTGAGACTGAAATTTTTGGCCCTGTCCCATCAGAATGCCAAAGTGTCTCCTGAAATCTGAGGAAAAAATAATTAACACCCAGCAGGGAAACATAAACCGTTATGTAGCAGAACAAAAGTTAAGGCAGTCATATGTTATTGGAGTTTGTTGTACCAGGACTATCCTATGTCTCTAAGCAAGTAAGAAATTACAGTCTGAACAGTTAACATTTTAAAGTTTTAAGTGTTAAATATTTTGCAGTACTTTGTCCTTAGGATGTAAGTCTTTGAAAACATTTCCATTTTCTCCTGCAGCTTCAGAGCATGGCTGCTTTCTTGGAAAGGTCAAGGCAAGTCAGTGTATAAGGAAGTTTTCACACGGCCAAGAAGCACATCTGAACACAAACCTGCTCACTGGGGAGGCCAGCTTCACATTTTACATGCATCTACTTGCAATTCCCATTTACATAAAGTGTCTAGAAAATCAAACTCCAAATTCAGACATTTCCAAAGACCTATCCTGTCCTTGCCACTAGGCTTGCTCTCCTAAACCACAACAGGTCTACCCTTCCCAAGGGCAGGAATGGAGAGAGCTCATCAGCTATTGTCTGAAAATGAACTGTTAACAGCTGGCCTGGACTTTACCACGTTCTAGAAAGTAGATTCAATGACACACGAACAGCATTTTCAAATGGCAAGAAAAATCTGGTAGAGTAGACAGGCTTATGTCTTTCTTTTAAGCAGTTATTTTTCTGTCTTCTCATGACATAACCATCCTTGAGCAGTATTTTTTGTCTTAATAAGCTAATAAACAGTATAACAAGTGGTAGGGCCTGGATTCATCCACACTGAAGACCTCTGCAGTCCCACCCTGCAAGGCCCATCACCTCAAGGTCCCATTACTTCTGATAATTCACTGATAATACTCTGAGAATTCACTTAGACATTGTTCCCATTGTACTTTTGACTCAAACCTCCTGGTGTGCAGAAGGAAAATATACTTCCAGATTAAAAACTTCAGAGGTTTAGATCATTTCCCCCCTCTGCATCTAGAATGAATAATTTGTGTGCTTTCAGGATAGGTTGTGGTGAAGCTCAGCTTAAATGTTTCACAGGTAGGTACATTTTCCTAATGTTGAGAGAAATCTTTCCAAGAGAAAGTCATGCCAAACTTAACTATCAAAATGCTACAACTTTTTTCTCCTCTGAGAGGTTTATATGCTGAGGCCTGGAGCACAAGTTTTACTATCTTTTAGGCTTTAAGCATGTCCTTTGCACTCCAGGAAGAATCTGTGGAAGTCCCCTTTATATCAAGGATTTCAGATGATACTTTCACATATTTTGGGTAATGCAAATGATTTCATTTCAGATGTTTCACGTATTTAAAAACTATTTTTATCAGAGGTTCAGATAAGCCTAACAGAACTGCTACTGTCTGGGAGCCAGAAGCAACTCTCATTACTGAGATTTTGAGCCTCAGTAAAAAACTGTATTCAGGCTATTCTTCAGGAGGTGAATGCTGCATCAAAAGGAAAACATATACATATCTATCAATGACAGATATCCTAGCAGGAAAGAAACTGGTTAGAAAGTGATTCTAGAAAACAAATTAAATAAATGAGCCAGAAAGCATGTCATATATCAGCAATATTATTCCTAATTGCTAGGATTTAATGGCTATACAAATAATGCTTTCTCTAAACTGGGCTAACAAACCACAGCCTGAAACCACAATCTGCTTATTTAAAATGAAGCAGCAGCTCTCTTCAGAGGACTGGTGTGTTGGGACGAGCCCTCTGTGTGGGCGCTGAAATGAAGGAAGTCACTAGCTTTATTTCTGTTTTCTCTCTGAAAGAACAGAGCCCTTGTTTGCTCCAGCCAAACAACCAAGCAAAAGTAAAGTATAATTAAAGTTCACCATAACAGACCCTGCTCACAATGACTTGCATTTATAATTATCCCAACAGCAAGAACCAATTTTTTTCCTTGGTAATTAGCCCTGGTTAAAGCAAAACACACAAGGTTGACCTGGATACAACAAAGATCATTTTCTTGCTTTTCTCAGTACTTGATATATTGTGAATGCACGTGTGCATTCTTTCTTTTTTTCCCGTTTCCTGACAGATTTTTTTTTCTTTTTAAGTACCATTTGAGTATCCTTTAGTGTAAAATAATCATTATAAAAACACTATCTACTGATATTTAACATAAATGAAGCATTGCTATTCTGATGCTGAAAGTTTTGAGAACTCACCAGAACAAACAGCCAGCTAAAATAAGAAATAATCCAATTCTCTGGTGTATCACTTAAACAACATTAAACTGTACAATCAAAATTAACAAGGACACAGAAATCAATCTACTTGAGCCAAAAGGGCTGTTACTGCACATGCCAAGAATTGCTGTAATTCTGCATTTCCCCTGTTTTCACCATGGATTTTCTATGATTCTGTGCTTTTATAAGAGCACAAAACAAGAGGGAAGAAGTACATTTTTAAAATGCTGCAATAAACCTTGTGGAGGGAGCTCCGACTCGGCTCAGATAGATTGTTACAGTACAGGCATCAAGGTGATCTGGAGGTTAAGTATTAGAAATATTCCTTTCACAGCAGAAAGATTAATGAGTGGGTTAAAAAGATTATGGGTAAATTGGGGGGCAGGGGGGAGGCTCATTTCTGCCTCAGCACTTCTGTGGCTCTTGCCAAGGGGAGCAGAGGTGTCAGAATGAGGTTGTGCTGCAGAGCACAAACAATCCTCAAAGAGCAGTGGCAGAACAGAGCTGTGGCCGCAGCACTCCCAGATCCAGCTGTGATGACCAGCAACAGCTGGTTTTTCTTTGAGGTTTGTTTAGATTCCGTGCCCCTAGGCTACCTGTACAAAAATCTGGGAGGACTCTGGCTCTCAGTCCACCAAACAGTTTTCACAACTGCCAAAAGCCCCCAGCACTGAGTTCCTTGAAGCAGATTTATCTTCTGAACTCAATTTTAACATATTCAGCTGGCTGCAGTACAACACAGAGCAATATATAAAGGGCTTTGCTACTTCAGAGAAGCAAAGCAGAAAGGTACATGATAGAGGGATACAGTAATATTTTTTGTAATATCAAAGGTTTTTTTGCTTCATTATAAGCTTCTACAACAAAGCTCTCACTCACCTAGTTCTGTCCCCTCAAATATTTCCTTTTCTTTTAGAGGTTAAAGCAATAATCAACACCCAAATTCTCCTTTCCCTAGTCAAGACTTGTGTTATGTCATTTGGGCAGAAGCTGCAGTGCACAGTTGGGCTGTGAGTGTACAGCTTGCTTTGTGTACTCACACCATCACTTATACAGCAGCACATGTGCATGTGCAATATGGGGGATTACTGCAGGAAAAACGTATTTTTTCATTCTTCATATTAGGCTTTTACACAGTCACAGATGCACAATGTGGAAAACAGACTAGGTTTTTGTGTCTTAATGGAATTAAAAAGCTCAGATAAGAACTATTTTTCTAACTGTAGAAGCCTTTGATCCTCTTAAGCACTATTTTACCAACACATGAAATGCAAACAGTACAGGCTCTTGTATTTTCATGTTAAGTACTTCTGGGATTTTAAGCTACAACTGTTAACCTTGCACTGAAATGTCAACATTCAACTGAGGTCTTTGCAGCCACTATTGTATTTACTATCTAACTTCCTCTCAGTTCAACCTTACAGCTCAACCTGCAACATATGGTAAATAATCTATGACAAAAGTGAAGGGTGTAATTTCAATTTAATTTTACTGAAATCCAGTTTGGTCATTAAGTGCAGCTCTAGTCCTCCAACAAGATGACTCATCTACCCCTGAAAGGGAGGTACTTTTCAGGACATGCAATGCTCTCCAGAAGAAACATTACTGTTTTAGGACCTAACATTTGTCAGGGACACTGCATTACAGACCTTATTGCAATCTCTGATATCCACTCTCCACTTAGTTGTGCTTTCACACCTTTGCTTAGCTTGATGTTGCTTAAAAAAGGGACTTAAAAAAGAAAAGACTGTCCAAAGCTGCTGGAGAGCACTGTGATGTGGTCAGAGGGGGTGGGTCAGTGCAGACAAGCACAAGGCTCTCCTCTCCCAGTCTGAATCCTGGGCTCCCTTCACTACCCAAGGTTTTGACAGCTGGAGGAGTGACACAGAGGACTTGGACATGAGACTTTCCACATAGCAGTGCTCAATGAGGAGTTGCTCTGCAATTTCAGTATGGAGAAAGAAAGCACTAAAGGTGGATGGTTACTTAAAGGTCGGGTCTGAAGCAATACATCACATCTCTTCACAAAAATAAACACAAAAAAAGTATGTGCAATGTTTCAGGAATACCTTCTAGGTCTCATCTGATCAATAAGTGTATATTGCCACTTATGGTGGCTTTTTTTTAAGCAGTTATTACAAAAAGCTTCAGGTGTTTGCAGGTACTTCAGACAAAGCAAAATACAGCTCAAGTCATGTGCCAACTTTTAAAATTTACTTTTATCTATCTGCTTATTCTTTGAGTCAGGTGTTTTGTCATAACAAACTGAAACAAAGGCTTTTTTTATTGCTCAAGATATTCAATGGCTTTTGTGTTCCTAGCGTCAGCAGGAACGTCAGAGGATTGTATCCAAGGAGCTAAATGTGCAAGACCTAGGGTCAAAGCAGCTGAATACACCAACCTCAGAAAACACAGACAATGAATTGCAAATGACACTCAAAACAAAACGGGGAAAAAAACCTTCACACAGAAAACTACAAAAGAACTCCACAGATACTGAATTGGCTTTCTGTACACACTGATCCTGCTTAACTGTGTGTGGTAACTAACCAAACCTTCTGAGACTAATAGTCATAAAATAGAGACTCAGGGGTGGGGGAAAGATAATGGGATGGGGGAGAACTGTAAGGAAAAAGATTGCATTGCTTCTCTTTCCACCCACTCACCCTTTTTTTTTTTATATTTAAATAGAGAACATACATCTTGCTATTTTCTGTTTTCATGTGCTCAACATGACGGTTCAGCATCAGGCAGTTACTTTGCTATTAATTCTGCTGAAGAAGCCTCACAAAAGGTGCAGTGTTTTAGCTTTGAACACACAGCACGAAATAAACGGTTTAGTAAACCTAACTGAAGTGGCAGTTTCTTCATGAGACAGAGCTGTGTACTGTAGCTCCCAACTTGCAAGCAAGCCATCAATACCAGGCATGAAACCAGCCTGTAGAGCACCAGTCTTGAATGCAGCTGCCTGAATTGATGTATGACTGCTCGGGCTCCTCTGCCTTGATCACAGACCATAGACTTGGACACTTTAATGCTGGTTTTGCTGAGGCTTAAAGAAAGGATTAGAACTTCACTGCTGTCAATTACCCCCAGCAGCAAATTTACAAAACAGTTGGGTTTTAATGACCAGATATGACACTGTCAAATTAAATAATCAGAAAATTAATTTTGTTTTGAGTACTCAGCCTCTTCATCCAAAACAGCAAAAGCACAAAATCTAAACTATGGCTGTGGAAAGTATTCAAATTACTAACCATTCTCTTTCACACTTGATACTTCTTACTCTCTGATGTAAATATTAACTAGTGATATATTTATTTTTGGGACACTTACTCAACCAGTCAAGGAATTGCTCCTCAATCTGTGCTCTGTCTCTCTTTGTGAGAACACTTTTTAACTCTTTTTTGTCTGGAAACATTCAGCACATTGCAGCATAAAGAGGAAGAAAGCCCCATTCTTTCAATCCTGCAGATATGCTGAAAACTTGGAAGTCATGATGATTTCCAATAAAACCCCACAGAAAACACAAAAACGTCCCAGTTTATTAAAATTTTGTTTTAAGTGTTAAGAGCTGCAGATACAGTCTTCATTAAGTAAAACTGACTGGTACTTTTTTCCCGATAATCTTACCAAGTTTCAGAGGTAAATTTTTTCTCAAAGCTAAAAAAGTGCTCTTTAAGACTTCCTAGCAAAGCATCCATGTGAGCCAGGAAAGAAAGACTTTCTGTTTGTCACTTTTGCTACATAGCTTCAAAAACTACATAATTTCAAAGAGGAATAAGAAGTGAAGTCTTACCCATGGCTTGTTTCCCCATGGCACACTGGTAGGTGTTTCTTGGGGACTGGTTGTGGTGAGGATATGGAATCAGCCCAGCACAGACACCCAGAAGCGTGAAAGGCTCAATCTCCAAATGGGTTGTATCTCTTAAAAGAAAGAGTATCAATTATGGCAGCTTGTGAACAAACAACTTTAGAATTAATTTAATTTAGCAGTATCTCGTAACACTTTCAAACTCAATTCTGTTCTGGAGAATGTAAGTCAATAGGACCTCAAAACACGGATTCACTATAAGATTTTTATTAAAAAACCCCACTAACTTTCTTTTGGCTTTAAGTATTTCCACATGAAAAGAAATGAAAGAGAAATAAATCAGGGTTATGGAATTCCATAATGGAGGAAAAGCCTCCAAATAACTACAACCTGAGGGAGCTCAGCAAGACAATAAAATATCAGTTTAAACAGTAAGACCCAAAATGCCTTAAGGAATGTCTTCTCATGTAATGAGAGCCCTCTGCATCAAATTACTAATCTCAGAGATCCAGAAATCCATTGGGGAGATAGAAGAAGGAAGAGCACAACAGATTCAGGCATTAAAAAATCTGTTTTAGTTTTCCAAGGTCAGCTGTATCAGTTGAAAAGAAAACATCTGTCTCCAAACCAGATCCAGTGCCATAGGTACATGACATAATACAACACTATTTAAAAATCTCTGCAAATATTTTGGAAGTGATTATGCTGTTAAAAGACAGTACTGATGAGAAGTAAAAAGACAGGGAAAAGGAGTAAAGACAGAGAGACAATTTGCTCTATCTGACATGAGCTTCAGAAGAGAAAGTCCATGCTCAACAAAGACAAATCATAGCATGCACTGGGATGCAAGTGGGGAGACTAATAACTAAGAATGAAGCTTAGCTGAAGCAGATATGAATTTCAATCAAGATAAATAATTAGGAAGTAGGGAATTATGAAATACAGATGATTATAACTAAACCTATTCAAAGTCTATCTTTCATGTCCTGGATTTATTACAGAGAGCTTGGGTTTATGCATACATTGCTTCTCCCAGACATCTAAACCCAATGCATTCTGAAAATCTCATCTTTAATGTTAAACTTCTCTTGGAAGTCTTTTGGAAGACTTTAATTATTCAAATAAATTAATTTGGTTACTAAACTTTAGGATCTTGCCAAGAAACATCTTTATTATGGCAACATTCAAGACAGCCAAGCAGCATAAACTGAAAAAGGCTAAGGAATTACCCACAAGTACATACTGAAGACAAGTGCCAGCAGGAATTTAGATAAACAATGTATGTATTAGTGGAAAAATGAAATCTGAAAGCTGGAAAAAAAAATAGACATGGAAATCCTGAGGATTAAGCTGATGAAATTATCTGTTAGTCTTACAAATGTTTATATATCACAAATACACCTGAACAACCTAAAACTCACCTGCTGGCCAGAAGACAGCCACTATTTTTCTCCACTTGACATAAAGCAGCTGTGTTATCTAAAGCCTGTCTTAAGAAAACATTAATGGGAGAATCCAAACTGCAGTCAAGTAACTGCAAAAGGGTCTCGAGAGTGCGTGGCAAACCTAAAGGAGAGAATGCTCCTCCATTCTGCAAAACTTCACAGAACTGCTGACACTTTTCAAGCAATACAACCAAGGCTTGAGACTTACTGATAGTGAAGTTTACAGATTTCTCCAGAGGGTACAAGTGCATGGAAGTAGATATACGTTTGCATATAGGGTATTCAACAAATCTCTTCTTCCAGTGAGAGCAATCCTATTTCAACCAAAGATGATGCAATCCACACAGATCCTACCACATTATAAAGTAAGGAGTGCTAATGGGAGACCTTCAAACTTTACAAGGCAGCTCAATTTCTGCAGGTCAAAAATGCCACGGCCAGAACCAGGCCCAAGAAAGGAAAGTCAACCTCGTGAGCTTGAAAAGCAGAGCTACAAATGTGTAAGGAAGAAACTGAATGCCTTGGAGTCAAATACTCCAAGGAGTATTTAACTTGTTCTAATCCCCCTAATGGGACTGGAAAGATGAAGAGAGCTGTAGCAAAAAGAAGCCTATATTACAAATGCAGGAATGTTACTGGGATACAACCCACTCTCTGAAGTATCAGCTGCATTACCAGAACAAGCTGTAGCAACATGGTCACACCATTTACAATGCAGGATGATCATTTGGGGAAGGGGGTACGTGACTCAAGCCGTCAGGATGTAGGGAACATCATTACCAAACACAAGGAGCCATGTGCTCATACGATGCAAGCTCACATACTCTGGCACTGTTAGCCACTCTCAGTATTGAAGCCAAACTCAAAATAATTGATGGACAATACAAGAATTTCCTGAGCTTCCTAGAAGTGGAGTCCTTTCCTCATACTGGTCTATTGGAAGTTCACTTTCTCCTCCTCTTTTGGACTAAACAATGATTTAATGGGATACATTCCCCTTAACCTTCCTAGCTGAGTCAGTTGTCCTGTAACTTAAATTCTCATCTCTGGTGCTTTGTGGAAGTTATTTAATTTTGGCACAAATGACAGCAATTGTGTGTGCTCTTCTTTGCTCATGTATACAGAACTCAGTCAAGAGCATGCAAGAGTAATTTCTTAAAGTGATAAAGTCTTCAAAAGCCTGCAGGAGCAATGCAATTTAATTAGCAGAGTTAATCCATTACATTTAGCAAAGGTTAAAGATAATTGAAAGGTTCACCCAGCTCCACTGAAATCAATGATGTATTTCTATTAGCCTTCAGGAGTACTTGACCAGGACAGATTATTTCCAAAAAGAATTTTCTGCATACATCTACTGATCAAACATTTCACAGAGGTAACTTCTACCATTTCACATTCAGCTTTCAGTTTACAGGATAATGTCAGAGAAACATTAAAAACCAGTAAAAACATAGGAGGACTTAAAATTTTAAAAGAATCCTTCCTTTAATCACAGTCAGAAGATAAGAGTAAAAAAAAATTGTAGCAGGTCCTTCAAATACATGAAAAACATAACAGATCTGGAAATCTTTTTGAAATAAAATCACATATCAAAAATGCTTTTAAGATGTGTGGTAAAGAATACATAGAATTGTGCAGATATTTTTACTGGGGCCTATTATACATCCAAAAGTCAAAGGGAAGATCTCATTCCAGCATTCCACTTACTGTAAGGTGGGCGTCTAGGGTCCCTTTATAGCCAGAAAATAAATTTACAAACAATCATGATATCCTAAGATAATCAAATAACATGTAGAATCGTTTGCCTTCTGGATACCTATTGGATAAAATTATTTATGATGAGCAGCCCAATGATGAGAACAAAAAAAAAAGAGCCACATCCAGAGAAAGAAAGGATATATCTTTCAAGTATTTAATATTTTTGAGAGCTAGTAGCATGAGCAGATCTCCCAAAACCGAAAACATTTTCTGTAACTTCCCGTGGATAATTTGGGATGTGTGTAGATTTCTTTCTTTAGCTTTCATCTGGAGTAGTTTCAACCATTAGCAAAGGAGCAGTGTGCAGATGTGAAAACATTAACATTATTTATGTTTGCATTTCAGAGAGTCACCCTATGAAAGTTTTCCCTGTACCAGTTACTGAATTCATACTTACTTATTGATTGTATTTTCATACAGGGCAATGTTACAGTCATTTTCTTCATTCACATCCAAATATTCAACAAGGCCTTCATGCAAGAAATCTTCAAAATTCCTACAGATAAATTAAAGATTACACTAGAAGTACTGCCTTATATTTCTGCAAACATAAAATACTCAGTACATATATTAAAGGAATGCAATATGAAAGTTAAATCAGATAAATATTTCTACACGTTAAATTTTGTGCATATTACATATTGAAGAAAAATGTGGATTTTTAATCCTGTTGCCCCTGTGCTGCCTCCCAGTCTGACAACTAAATAAAATCTCCCCATATGTACTCATCATCACTGTAAGTGTAGGCAAACATAAGGATAATCACATACGTTTTTGTGATAATTTAGTGAAATTTAATTAGAGGTAAATTTAAATGCCTTTGTGCAAGTGTGGGGATTATTTCAAAAATACGTAAGATAAGAATTTGCCAGGACTTTCAAAAATTCTGAATGTGCCTAGTTTAGGGTGGTTAATTTGATACTCCTGTGAGGTGTTTGATTTTTCAGTCAGGAGGACGATACTGCCTCATACTTTCCACTTGCAGAAAGATGAGGCTGTGAGACGTGTTTACTCTGTACACTCACCAAATCTCACAGCAGTAACAAAATAAGAACACCAGCCTTAATTTGACGTTAGACAGAAAATCTCCAGTACAGAGATGATGAATTTATATAGGAGAGCAGACTTCTCTGATTAGCTAACCCCAAGACTGTGAAATACTGACTGACTGAAGTATCTCCACACAGTATTTACTTGGTGAAGATGAATATGGTCTATTTGAATTGCACACCTGTAGCCCTGAGCCAGTTCTTCCATATGCTTGTTCGTAACTGCAGGTTTTTGCTTCTTGACAATTATGTAAGGCCTGAAATTAAAAAAAAAAAAAAAAGAATGTCATAGCAAATATTTAGATAATTTATACTTACACTAAGAACATATTCTATAAACTGTTCTTAAAATTTATCGGCCTTTAACTGATAAAACCACATAAAAAAAATCAGTAACTATTCAGACCTTAGTTTAATATAACTTAAATTGTGTATCAGAAAAATCAAGACTTAAATTTTGAGGGGAAAGCCATTTCTTCCCTTTAAATCATTCAACTAAAATTTTTTAAGTTTTACCTACAGATTTCGATGATGGCTTTAAAAGATTTGAGATTTCCCAAACTACAAAGCTAAGAACGGCATTTATTACCGTGGTTATTGCAGGGATTTTACAGAACACTAAGTGAACAGTTTGTGCTCAAGTGTCCACATGCAAGGTTGCATTCTGCAATTGCCTACATGCTGTAAAGTACAGGCATTTACTGTGGGTGATCTCTGATGAATCCATAAATTTCAACAGCACATGGATCTCTGAAGGCTTCCCTACCACACAAAAACACTGACACAAAGGATGGCATGCAAGAAGGCAACGCCAAGGGCTGTTGCTATTTGGACAAGTTGCTTGGATAAAGAGCAGCAAATAGCTACAAGATACTTGTGGAGTCCCCTCTGAAGTAAATAACTGTTAGAAGACTAATAAGCACTTCTAAATGGTTAATAGGGATATCTGAACAATTGCAGGGTGAGGGGTGCCACAAAGCAAACTTGGTACAGCCTTGCTTTTATTTTAAAAATTGGAAGCTTTACTGCCATCTCCCAAACTACACATATTATCCCTGACTGGAAAAGTGATTTCTCTGCCACTGAATATGCCCCTACTCTGGATCTCTTGACCAGGTATGATTAACTGATAGTTTGGACATTTACTATTTTGGAGCCTCTGACATGCCTCAAGCTTCATTCAAAATGCTCTGAGATTCTTTAATTAATCAATAAAGTGGAATGCCACCAGTACTTGTGACTGCTGCTTTGCTGAAGTGCATAAAGAACATGCACACAGACAGTCAACACTAAAATATGTATATATTTATTAATCCATTCTGCCTCTTCCAGCCTCTACCTGCTTTAAATGAGGACTATTTAAGGACAAAAGACATGTTCAAGTCTTACTGAATTTGCTTAAATCTGTCTGTTCCCATGAAAGTCAGTCCAGCGCATGGAAAGTGTTTATAGCCAGTTCAGCAGTGAGGTAATTCTGATGAGAAGTTTACCTGCACAATCTCCCTCCATCAGAGGAAATGTAGACACATCTGTCAGACAGATTGGTAGAGATGGAAACGAATTCATTGATGTAACCTGCTCGACGCAAGATCCGAAAGGTGTGGACTAATTTCTGGTGATCACGTATGACACCAAGGATGTTACCTGTTGAGAGAGAGAATAAATACCTGGTGCATCCTCTGCACATCCAAAACTATTTACAAATTATGATCACGTGTGGCATGCAGAAGTACTTCCTGCTTCTTGCAAATAATGAGTTGTTATAAAATCTCCCTTCTCTAACATGAATAAGAATTGGCTCTTTTTTCCTTTCAATTCAAAATGATCAGAATTTCATAAGTCATCTACCCGCATGCTTCCAAACAACCCAAGAAACCAAATGATGTGTTTCTTCCAGCTTTCTTCAAGTATGTTTCTGCTCAGGTGCCCATTTATCAGTTGCTGCACAAGTTAACAACTTTGAAGTCTGCAATTTCACCTGCACTGAAATGGATTCAACGTTTCCAAGAAGAGGCCAAGGAATGGCCCTGCTGCCTTGTCAGAAATTGTAAACTCCCAGTGTTTTGATATATCTGGATATGATATGTTGTGATCACTCACAACAGCACTAGAATTTCTCTTTCAGGTACTTACTCAACTTAGCTATCTTAGCAGGGCACTTCAGCTCATACTTAAAATATTCTGACGCATGATGAACAAACAAAAGAGTAAAATTCATCTGAAGAATCATCTGACCAAAGCAGTCTCAATATACAAAATAAACACCTGTGGTCACACATTAAAGGAGAAAACTAAGGTTGATAGTTTAGGGAGTTTATAAGACAACAGAAAGGACTTTACAGCTTAAAGAATTTGTACTTAACAGATTATCTGCCTTCTTAGGTCATAAGTTTCAATCAGGATCAAGTCAGCTATCCACAAGTGTCAACTTTTTATGGATTAAACCCACAAACCAGTGGACTGAACAGTACTTTGGCTTGCCTCAGTTAGTACTAATTCATCTACATTTGGGAACATACTACCTTGTCCCGTACTGCAAAGTGAGCTTGTGAAAGAAGAGTCCAATATTTTGGCTCTGCACTCTCCTTTGGACCATAAAACAAGACAGAAAAGAGTGCATGTGCTTTCAGTGAATCTTATCTTCAACATACTGCTACAGAAAAGCAGAGCAAAGGAATGCAGTTTGGTCAAGTGTTGCTTTTATGTTACTGGGAAAAGGCAGGGTTGAAGAACAACTGCTGTTTAATTCAAGGGTAAATGGAGAACTTATTCATGGTGACAGACACTAGCTGCACACTAGTCCCTGGAAGTGGATGCTGCTGACAAAAGGCTATTTTGAAATCACAGTTACAGTTTTTAAAATGTCAGTATTTTGAAATCTGATACCATAGTACCTGCTGTTTTAGAAACACTAAAACATCAGTTGTAAAAGAAATATGAATGTGCAGATGCAAAGCACGAGTGCCAAATCATCCCTTTAACAAGAGAGGCCTGCTTTCCTGGGTCTAATTTTTCTAATTGCACACAAACAACCCTTCAAAGGTAGTTTTACGGAGAATAGCATTGCCAAACTTTGCAAACAATATTTTGATGTTTCCTTTCTGCTTTTAAAGGCACTTTAAAATTCATTAATATACATAAAAACATACAAAGATTGCAAAAAACTAAATACTTTCTGTAAAGAAAGATCTGAATTTGTAAATTTATTACAATATTATGTATTACAAATTGAAGTTATTTTCTTTTAAAAGTATGTCATGAATGGCACCTCCTTTGCCAGTATCTGAAAAAACAAACCTCCCTCTAGTTGAATGTATTTTTGTGCATGTTTATGCAAGTGGGCTTAAACACAGGGTTGAAATTTGAGAAAGCTTCCATCTCTCAGCTACACACATCTGCAGCCAGAGTTCTGAAGACACAACTTCATTCAACTAAGTGTCATCATCTGGCCCATCTACTTTGCCCAATCCTATCAAAATATTTACAGAGGAAATTATTTGCACGTGGAAAGCAGCATCTGCTGTTGACTGTGATCCAAGAACTACTGGAGGGTTTCCGAAGCCTAACTCTCCAGCAGCAACAAATCAGAGTCAAGGCTGCTGAAAAGTAATGTACCATTGAGAAAAACCAGGAACACGTTTGGGTACGAAAGTTCTTCACCACAGAGCAAGTTGACATCTTCAACTCCAAGATTACTGGCTAATTTAATAATTGGGCCATCTTCCATATCCGTAGTAATATGAGTCATGAGCGCAAGGTTTTTAACCAAACCACAGGCCTAGGAAAAAACAAAACCAAAACCTGTTAGTTTTATCCCTTCTCTTTCTATGTGTTAATACCATACTTATATTTTCCTCCCTAAACTGTACTTATGACTGACAAAAACAAAAAGATAACAAGGTACAAAGTCAAAGAAATTAAACAAATTAATTATCCTGAAATTTCAGAGGAAAAAAGAGGTCGAATTTTTTATATGACACTGAAATGTAGTGTCTCAGCACTTACAATCTAATAAAAAATACAGTCACTGAAACAGCTTTTAAGTTAACCAACCATGTATAACCCTCTATTTCTCTCCTCAGCTACTCAGAAAGATAATGGAAATACACAATCGGTCCATTTATAAATTTTCCATGTATCCAGTATATTCTAACACAAACATTAACATTTTTAAATGAAAATCTATCTTATACTGTGTAACTTTATTTCAGCTACTTATTGAGACCAGCTCATATTGCTTATTGAGAGAGTTCAGAGTTCCTCCTCTCAGAATATCTTCTACTCAGAAAAAAAAGCAAGACAGAAAGGAAAGGATCAAAACAAAACAAAAAACCTGTTAGAATCAATTTTTGGTTGAAACATGTACAAAGATGGTTTTCTTCCTTCAGCAAATGGCCAAAGAAATACTGGTACATGTTCCCAGAAACACTGAAGGTTGCTGCTGCAACTTCAAAACAGAATGTTTGTAACAGAACAAAGGGATAGGGGTTTTGGACTCTTTCTGTTCTCACCAAAAGAGAGCAAATACTTCCACTGCAAAAAAGGGACCTGTTCATGTCATTCTCATATAGCCAAATTATTTCAGAACTGTTTCCAGGCAGTCTATCCAGAAGAAAAAAGGCAATATAGTAAGGAGGACCAGGATGCAAACAGGTAGGATATAAGAAGTCACACAAAGTTGTGTTATCAGGCTGAGGATCATTTATCTCTCCAGAAACCTCCTCATCAGAATTATTCCTCTGATGGAGGACTACCTGCTTAAAATTAAACAGTGTCTCCTCTCCATTCCTCACAACAAGAAACACAGAAAGCAAACCAGAAATTCCTCACCTCTCCTTCAGGAGTGTCAGAAGGGCAGAGCATCCCCCACTGAGATGGCTGTAGTGATCGAGGACCACTCACTTTCCTTGTCTTTTCAAACTGAGAAGAGATCCTGGTCATCATTCCCAGAGCAGAGATGTAAGACAAGCGGGACAAGACTTGTGTCACACCCTGGCGGTCCATCTTGAATCTCTTTAGAGACCAATTTCCCTGTAGAATAAAATTAATGTTTCAGAAAAATTTGTGCGGTCTATCCTTCTCCTGACTCTGTCCAGGGTCTAGACAGAATGGCATCTGAGGAGCTTTGCAAAACAAATGTTGCCCATTTATATAAATCAAGTTTCTAACTACCTACCTGTATATTAACTCCTAGCTATAGAATATCTACATTAAGTATTAAAGAGAAGTTGAAACAAAAGGACTGCTCTTTCAGATGAGAGGATACTTTTGCTATTAGAAATTCAATCACACAAATATTTTTTTTTCATCTGTCCCTCACAGGTAAATCAATACTCAAATTTGGATAAATTAAATTTTTTTGGTTTTGTTTTATAGGTCTGTTTAGTATTTAAAAAAGAAAAAAAACCGGTATTTGAGTGATGTAACAGTTTTATGACAGAACTCACGGATTTCAGTTTTGCCTTTTCCATGATTTGTAACTTTTGTAGGAAACACAGACATTTATGTTGCAAAAGTCAGACATCAAAGCCTTCTGTACTTTTTTGAAGCCTTTTGTTTTTGGAAAAACAAAACAGAGAGGAAAAAACACTCACTGATGTGTCTTTCCAGAGAAGAGTGTGTGTGCAAGGAATAGGTCTACCCAACTTCTATATTTGGATTACACCAAATATGAAATGCAAGATCCATGCGCATCCCACAAGTTTTGTGTTTCAGAACTGTCAAAGGCACTCTCACTTGTGGTTTTAATTAGGAGAACAGAGGAGCTCAGAGCATGTTCTAGGATACAAATATATTTCCATGCCAAGAAGATTCAACAATCTCTACTGCAATCTTGAAATTCGGCGTCACAATTTTTGCCTTTGTGACATTTACTCCACGCCCAGTTCTCAGCAGCTGAGTCAGTCGATACAAGTTTCTGTCTGAAACACTATTTACTCCAGGCACCATGTTATCAGTCCAAAGACAACATTTTCCTAAGGACTGCCTTCTGCTAATTCTTGAACCCTTTTCGGCAAACTCAGCTCACCAATAATAACAAATAATTTGAAGCTTGCTTGCTGTACTACACCAAAACCCTTTGAGAAGGTTGATTTACTTGCTTTTTTACTTACACTTTTAAAAGCACAATCCCATTCAGTGATCAACAAGAAGAAAACACCATCCATACATACGAATGATTTTGTTATTTGCTTCCACTGGAGACGATCAAATAGTCTCAAATTTGTAATAGCAAGTGGGAAGACATCATGCCCAATGGCAAACCAGTCAAAAGAAACCTGTTCATTTGTTCAGCATCTTTGGGAAGGGTTCACTCACTGACCATTTCATTCTGTAAAGACTGGGTGTTATGAGAATGTAAGTGAAAGAACACAATAAACCAGCAGTTTTAATTCACACTAAAACATGTATTGCATCTGTAGGCTAAATATGAACGTGGTTTCTTCTCTGCTGTCCTGGAGAGTCTATAAACGAAAAGACTGGGAAAAAGGGGAAATAAAAATGCTACCTGAAGACATCATTTAAACTATTATTTGTACTTTGGAAGGGACAGATCCTTCAGAAGTTGTCCACAAAAAAGAAAAGCAAAAGGGGCCAGGGTAGTTATGAGACCACACCCATTGAGAACACCTTACTGAGAACTCTCATGAATGGGAAGTTTCCCCCCAGTGGCATCAGGTGATTCTTCAGGTGCTGAAATGTCCATCAGGCTTGTGGCACTACTGCCTGCCCAGCCTTCTCTCTGGTTTTTCCAGGGTAAGGAGAGGACCTGGAGCAAATATCACTGAGCACCACTGTACGGCTGATGCAGTAAGGCTATGAATTCTTTTGCATGCTACTAGTGTAATTATGAATCTGCTCAGTTATTTCATGCTCTTTGAGACTATCATTGAAGCATTCTGGTGAGATTGGAGATTGTCATTTCCAAGAATGATTTTTGTGGTATTTGCTTAATCTCTTGAATGGTGTGCACTGGGCATTGTTCCTGAGAAATTATTTTTCAATGCTTAAGAGCAGATGGTGTTTAACTGCTTATGTGGCAGTAAAATAAAGTCCAAAGACAGAGGAAGAACGAAGACTTTACTGAATATGGACTGAATATTTGCAGATTTATCTCTGTCAGTCCAAATGGAAAAACTGGCACAAGCTAGAAGAAAGCACTAGCATTTAGAGAAACAAATCTGTCAATTGTGGTTACGTGCACTGTAGAGATTTAACTACATTTGGGGTACTCATAAAATTAAACAGTGATAAGCTTTAACACTGGGCTTTGTAAGTTACAGACTGTTGGTGGTTTTGGATGCAATATGTGGAATTAATTTGTTTACAAGAACCAGAGAAAAACCTCAGTTTCATGCTAGGCAGAAAAGCCCTCTCAAGAGCACCAAAGATTAAAAATTAAGTTCCACAATTTTTACCAGCTCCTAAAATACTTAAGTCTAATCTAATTTCTTTTAAAAATCATGCATTTCAAAGTCTTTTACAAGCTACCAGCTGGATTTCAGGAGCAATCTCACAAATTGCTCTTGCAGATGTGTGAGCTGAAAGACAAAGTTAATAGTAGCTATTATTGTTCTTGTCCACTGGCATGAATGAAAGTATCTGTTCCAGCAGAAGGCAGAAACAGGCTAAAATCCAACCAAGACAAATATTTAAAGGGTAATTATCAGGGTTTTTTAAATATTACAGCATGCAGCAGATTTCCCTGTTAAACAGATCAGTACCATTAGCAGAGAAGTAATAACTCCTATGCTGCAAATTTGTTCATTCCAGCAACTTCAAAATAAAAAGGCACTGCCCTCAAAGAGCTCAAAATTGAGACTGAGGGGATTTTTTTTCCTGTTCATGATGTTTTCCTGCTGTTTTTCAAAAATCTTTTGTACAAATGATGTAACCTGACCCCGGCTAAATCCAGCTAATAAAAAACCACATAGTCAAGTAGAACCTAGAAGACAGTCAGTTGGATAAATACAACCATGACCACTATTTTGAATTTGCCTGGTTCTACCATTCCTTCTCAAAAACTAAAACATCAGTTTGAAACAAAAGATGCTTGATGATTATTGATTCTTCAGTGAATTCCAAACACCCTGCTTGCAACAGAGTTTTACAATTTTAATCTATAAAAAACATGAAATATATCTGCTTCTCAAACCAAAACATCAGAAATAAATGTATGCATTTCCATCATTCAGTGTGGTGGAAAAGCTTTGCATCCTAGAATGAGAACAGAAGTGCTTACTGTGGAGATGGCATTGACCATGCCATTGGTGATCTGGTCCTGCCGCATGTGCTTCACAACGTCAAACTGAGCTGCACGCTGCTTGGGGATCACCTGGTCAGCAATCTTTTTCAGCTCAGAGTTAAATTTTTTGAACAAATCTTCAAACAGAAGAGAAAGAAGCTGGAAGCAGAAAATAGTGAAGGGAAAAATTATACCTTTTCAAGTCTAGGTAGTGGGGAAAGAGAGGGGAAATGTGTTTAATATTTCTACCTTTCTACTTCTTGTCAGTTAAAATACAACTTTTCTGTTTCACGAACTATAATTTTATCAAAGTTTTTTGCCTTGTTACATTATTAGAGAATTTACCTCATAACAGAATTAAGTAGAATGGTCTAAGTTTATGCACTTATCCCTTTTTGGTTTGCTTTAATCCTTCCTTCACAATATTTTAGCACAGCCATGCTTCTCTACACTATCCAACTATTTTCCCTAATCTGCTACATTACAATCCACCCGATGTAATTCTTCCTCCCTAAGGTTACAAACTTTTTTAAAGATTTAATACCCTAAATATACAACCCTGAATTACACACAAGATTAGGAGGCAAGACTGGCTTTTACTCTAATTCATGTCTGATGTTTCATAGGCAGCTTCCTTACTCATACACACTTTTATCCTGCTACTTTCTGCCAATCACAATCTACGGAAAACCAATTATACCCACAAAGTGTTCACCTGGTTCAACATCTGTCGCTGTTTTCTAGCACTGCTACTATCTGGAAAGTGCTTCTCATCTCTCCGTTAAAAAAACAAACCAACAACCAAAAAGCCTGCAGTTTAGGCAATAAAGCTACATAACACAGCTGAATAGGAAAAAAATCCAAACAAATAACCCAAAACAAACCCAGCAATAGAACCATTCACAAGTGTTGCATTTTAAGACAATAATTTCCTGTATAGGTACATTAATTACTTCTAGTTCTTAAAATAGCCATAAAAAGAAAAGGCTAACAAAGTTTGTGATCTGACTTCTTTGGCTCTCCACTCTGCTTTGTTTCTGCAGTTTGCTCAACCTCTCCTTGTAACACCAATAGCTTTCCAAAACACTTAAATCTGCACCTCGTGATACAGTTTAAGGGTTAACAATGATCAACTTTGTGAGTAAGCAACGTAAACTCTAAAGCCCGGCACTCCTCCCTTGGGACTTGAGTCTGCAACAGCTCCAAGTGTCAGAGGAACCAAAAATGCAGCTGTTACCAGTGCCAGGAATGGCAGTTCCCAGAGTACAAAGCACTGTACGGCTGAAAAAGCTCTGTGTTCATCCATCACAAGCCAAGACATTCTGGAGTAGTTTGTAACATACAATTTTTGTATGTACAGAATTAAACCGAATTTTAACTGTCTCCATGAGACCTAGTCCCCACCTTTTCCCACCTTCTGGAAACAAGAAAGTAAATCCCACTCATTCTTCTGTTCCTGAGATGGGCCACTAGTTTTCATTTGCTTTCCTCTACCTACATGCTCCAGTTGGACTGACCAAAGAATTCGGCAAATGACACTGTAAAACTGGTGACAAAACACACTGCACGCTAACCTTTGACAAAAGTGGAATCCTATTGCCATCTGCACAGACAGGTTTTTTAGACCTGACCTTGGCACGAAGGGAAGCTGCTGGAGACCCTCCTTCCCTTCCTGATATTTGTAATACCATTTACAGCTGCAAATGATATTCCCCTCACCACTGTCAGGAGAAATCCAGTCACCTGTAACTCAACTGGCGACAGCACAGTTAATTTAAATTAGATTTCCACCAGAAATAACAGCAACTTCTATGAAGCATTGTATTAGAAAGGAGAACCCACTGGAGTCCCCAGAAATAAAATTACGAGGGAAGAATTTCACAAGTAGGGAAAATGTAAGAAAAGGAAATGTGTCATTTTAAGATGGATGATAGTCTTGTTAAATAAGAACTAAACTCTTTTGAAATTAACTACAGTAAACATTTGATCTCAACAAGTTTGAGCAGAATTGAAACATATAACTAAATACTTTAAAAATTACTCAGAACTTGTTTGATCAAAAAACTGCAAGTATCTTGTAATTCCATATGTCATGGGGATTATAAAGCCACATCACCCTTCCTCTTCTCCAACTAATAAAGTCAGTCACACCCAAAGTACACCAACTTGTTACTGTTTGCCAGTCTGGAAAGCCTCATACTTTGCTAATTTCACTCACAGGCTCTCTAAGAGCTCTGACTATCTGGCAAAGAAGAATCTCACAATTACCACATTATTTAGGTCAAGAGCAAGAGATTAAAGAAAAAGGATGGAATGCCACTGATAATATTCAATGGATTTCATAGTTAGTCCAGAGCCTTTCAGCCTTCTTCAGAGAGAAGCACTAAAGAGCAAATTATATTTAAGGGAAAAAAAAAATACTGACAGCTCATCAATTGATTTTCATTGAAAATCCTAAGAAAAATTAATAAAGAAGTTAAGCTGCTGAAATACAGTTTCAGCAATTAGCTTAATGTCAGAGAATTCTAATTAGGCGCCTTGAGATTGCTATTTAGTGTTTAAGCCTTTAGAGTGCCAAATTCTCCCTTTCACACAAACTGGTTGCAAAATTAAAGACATTAGGCAGCCTTAATTATATTATCAGAACAGCTGGGATTAGGCAATCTCTGAAGTCAAGGCGGTATTCTTTTGTCACAGGGTAGAAATCCCTTGCTTTCCAGGGTGCCGGATTTTGGTGCTGTTCCATATCGCACCCATACAAAGCAAGCTGCATTAGAAACAAAAAAAAATGAGGACAAAGAACAGAGTAATGCTTAGCAAATAATGAACACATTAAGGGAAGAGAAAAGGTAGGTGAAAAGATTAAGCCTGAATTCGGTAGGTTTTGCTAACACCTCAGCTGGCACCTGGCCTAGCGAGCCTCTAGTGGCAGACAGACTAAGAGAAAGCTCTGTAAACCAGCTTGGCTAGTGGATACAACTCTGTTATCTAAAGCTAAAGCACATTTCGTACTCTCTTGTCCCATGGGGTGTGAAATTAGCAGCTATTGTTTTCACACATTTTTATAAACACAATGCCATTTATGTCTTTACACTGTTTAGACCACTGTGTTTTTCTCCTCACATGGGAATCCCTTCTTTTTTATGTATTTATTCAGATTTTAAATCAACAGGATTTTTATTCCAGAAACATGCTGGCATTAAAAAAAAAAACCAAACAGACCACTACCAAACATTTTATCCACACAAACTTCAGCTAAACACAAATATCTAGAAACTGGCAAAACTCTACACTATTCAGTCTGCAATCCAACAAAATTAGTCTTTCACCAAAAGACTGGAAGGAGGGAATTCAACCACTCAGCCTGAAATGAGTATTTAAAATAGCCCAAAAGATAAAGAACTTCTCTTAATCAAGTGTTAAAATCCCCATACATATGTCTTCTTGATGAACAAAAAATATGCATTGGCTTTGTTGTGATGATCTCTACATTTAAAATCTTCTCCCACATAATTTAAAACAACATTGGTTGTTAACACCTCTGTGAGCAGAGGCCTTTTACTTCCAGCTTGTAGAAAATTCTTGACCTGCTCTACTTTCTGCTTCTAGATGCATTAGGGAAAAACAAACTACTCCTTCAATTCGGTTAAATAAGAACAATCTGATGACAAATCAACAACGAATTTTACTGATTACAATCACACTGAACTACAGCAATATTACAGCAGAAACCAAAGAAACCCATCACAACTTAAAATACTTATCCCATTAGAATGTTGCACTAATGTCTCTTTATACTCCTTACACTTTAGAAACATATTCTGCCTCAGCATCAGGGTAAAAATTTCATGAACAGTGAAGATACTACTTTGAAGAAAGAATTTTCTTATCCTAACTAGTTGAGAAGTTTTTTTTCATTTCATTTGGGCCTTAAATGTGTTCAAGAGAGTCACCTTAGTTTCTTAAAAAATCTAGGAAGCGAAGCTTGCTGTTTTTACTCTAAAATAATTGCACTGTGTGTGTGCGTGCTCATATGTGGGCACAGAGGGCAGGGTAGGGTGGAAAGGAGGACTATGAGACACTACGCAAGTACACATCTTGAAAAGTGCAATAAAATGAGAACTTCCACTGGATAGGAGCAAAAATTAACAAATACTGTTACGTGTACGGAAACAGAAATCCCAATTCAAATGCAGAGGTCAGCAAAGATGCAGCTTCTGCAATCCAGTGCGTTTCGTGCACTTACCTGAATTTCTGATGCATGATTAATAACCACAGGTGATATCAACTACTGAAACTCCAACTTCTGTTAGTACCTATCACAGCAAAGAAGTCCAATCCTAATATACACTGTTTAACCAAATAAGTACACAAGGAAAGGAAAAATCCATGCCATATTAGCCAAGCAGCTCTTTCACCTGACAGGCAAATTCCTCCTGCATTAGGAGAACGCAGTTTGGCCAACAGCTGTGAACTGCCACCCTCTCTGCAAAAAGATGGTGCCAGCCAGATACCTTAAACCATTCCTCTACAGCCCTCTGATACCTCCAGTGCCAAAATTCCACGGGAAGACAGCTCCACAAAATCCACCTTCATTAGCTGCTCAAGTTAACTTTGAACCACTCATTTTGTTAATCCATGCTACTCTGGAGAGGCAGCTGACAACCAACGAGCAATCTTACGGACACCAGATCATGGGAGGCTTGAATGGCTGTTCTGTGAGCTGTTACACAGGCTGGGCTCTCCACAGTGGGACAGCCTGGACCTGACATGCAGGTACCTCCTTGGTCCCAGTGTGTTCCATTACCCAGCTGCTTGGAGAGGAACCCTGGGGGATGGCTCTTACTGCTGCCTTCTCGACACTAAACAGTGTTACACCACTACCAGAACTGATGCTGTATTTGCACTCTCTGCCCTTTCATCTGGTATAGAGGCAATACAGATGTGAGGATATGATGTATTAGTCTCAATCATGAAAGCAGATCTACGAGACAACACAGAAAAGCCAAGTAAAATAAAATGAGAGGGAAAAAAATAGACAACACAGGGATATTCCTTACTCTGCATCTTTTAATAGGAGACAGTAACAAAACCCTGAAACAGCTCTGAAGTAAAAACTCACCTGCCCTGCCAGCTCCAAACGTTTATTTCCATAATAGTCTCTGTCATCTACTTTATTTTCTCCTTGAGCCAAAATTACTCTGCGTACCATCACTGCTGTGTATATGCACTTGGCACGAAAATTGAATTCCTTCACCTGTAAATAAAAAACCCAGGAAAACTAAATAAAACAAAAGCATACCAATGTTTCAGGATCAGCTCCTTAGTTCTTATTCAGACAAACACAACCATTTAAATCACTGGTAATCTGGGCTGACTGAGTTACAAAAGGGATTTCAGCACTTTACTTTCTTTCAAAACGCAAAAAGTATACATTAGTGACTTTGAAACAGAAAATGAAAGTAAATCAGAATAAAGGTGTAGGTCATGAGATGAAAGTCCTGAATTAACACCTCATACTGCCTGGCTATGCAGGAAAAAAGTGCATAGTTTTATTAGTTCAACAGTACAGCATTTCACAAAGACTTCTTTTGACTCAATCCTTCCCCTTTATTTTGAGCATGATTTACTTTACCTCAGCTACAAAGCCATCAAAGACATTTTTCCCTGCCAAGCAAGCTCACACCATAAACAATCATACAAGCTTACTCCTGTTAAAAAAACCCCAGAATGTTACATACAAGCACGTGGGTCAGAATGGTTGATGCCAGCAGCTCTCGGGCTTCTTCCATCTTTGTTTTCTTTGGGCCTCCCCACATCCTTTGCCTTCGTACTTTGTTTCCAATGTACTTTAATGCCTGTGAAGGAGGGAATTAACCTGAGTTAATTTGCTGAATTGAAACCTATACAAATATACACACACAAGGAGTTATGTGTGTATTCCTCAACCAGTGCAATCTCACCAGCCATGGATGATACAATCACCAAACAAACTGCAAAATAAAAAGGATGGAAGTGATATTAAGAAAAAAATTCCTGAAAATTGATAGAATTGAATATGCACAGGATATGTTTATCATGAGTTGATAACATTTGGAATGGAAAGTGGTGAAAATTCACGATTACTACGATACTAAAAGAAATGATAAGACAGAGATATAGAAAAGAGGATTCTATAAATTCCAAAGATATTTAGTTTATTTAATTAGACTTTTCACCTTCAGTTCTTCTGTGCACTAGCTAAATTTCGTTCTGATATTAAACCATGAAGTGGCACTCATTGTTTAGTATCCTCAAAAGCTACTGTGTGGCAATCATATCTGCCTCCAGCAGTGCCTTGCAAAGGATTCTTACTCTCCTACCAGATGTCAATCCATTTGCAGAATCCCTAGTTGGATGAGTCAAGAAGCCATCCAAGTCCACACAGGAAGTTCCTCCATGGAAATGAAGCCATGAAACTACCTGAAAGCATCACCCTCTCCACTAAATGACAAATTATCCTTTCCATCTGTTGCCCTCTCCCACAAACAGCTATCTCTCTATTAACTACATTTGACATTTCTTGCAGAGAATAACTTCTGTATTTCTGTTTTTCTAACTTCACATTCCTCTTTGTTGCTCCAGCTCACCATCCTACTCATCTGACTCTGAATTAGGAGCTCTTTAAGCTAACTGGAACCCTCAAAAGCCCCTGAAGATGAAAACCAGAAAGATGTTCATTTTAAAACACTAAACATCACACATGGAATGATTTGACAAAGTTTACAGTGAAAAAACAGAAATAAGACTCATCTCCAAAAGCTGCTTCTAGCAGATTAACAGCAGATACCCATATGGCCTCAGCAAAATGGCCTATGTTCTGGCTAACTAAAAAAAGTTCATGAGCCAAGAGAATTCTGCTGAGTCTTTAGCAGGAGAGAGGGTAGCTGCTACTGTAGCCTTCCTACAGGAGACTAAAACAGGAGAACATCTACTCATGATGAAATGGTCATAGCCACATCAACAGGGCTTCTGCAAAATGGGGCAATTTCTTTTTAAAAAAAAGTCTTCAACTAAACCCCCTAATTTTATGGACATTGCTACTTGTTATATGCAGGGTTATACCATTAAAACGCAACCCTGGGTTTCTGAAAGCAAAGCATTGCTTGACTTTCATTTTTTTCTTCTCCAGTAAGGTTACAAGAGCAAAGTCTCACATTTGACAAGTCTTGGCTCTTCAAAAAGCCTCAGCTTGAAATAAACCCCCAAAACAAACCTTAAAACACAAAGTCTATGTGTATTGCTGACACAGCAAAGTGGTCAATATCCACTGTCTTGATTTTTATGGTCTCTGGCCATGTGAAAAAACACACCTGCATCTGTGTAAAAATCTGAGCTTTTTGGCATTCTTCCAGGCTAGGAGCAAATGCAGCCATCACATGTTCCTCTGTGCCAATCATCTGCACAATCTCCTGGTCACTCTCAACACCCATGGCCTAGGAAAAGAAGAAAAGACAGAAATAACACAGGCTTTATGTTAACTCACTGACATTTGCTTATGCTAATTTGGTATTGTTTGTCTGCATTACTACTAAGCAAGAGCTAGTTCTTCTCTAAGAAACTGTGCCATCTGGCACTGGCAGCACATATTCCAGCTATGGAAGAACGGTAAATGGAAATCTTGATAAGCAGCAGGAACACACACAATTTTTGGAGAGTTGTTTTGGGTTTTTCTTTTCTTTTCTTTTCTTTTCTTTTCTTTTCTTTTCTTTTCTTTTCTTTTCTTTTCTTTTCTTTTCTTTTCTTTTCTTCACTGACAGGAGTTAAATTCTGTGTTTTTTTCCTTAAGAAAAGAAATTGAGTAAAAACAAACCAAAATGTTTAACAACCAAAACCAAGTCAGAATCTACAATAAAGAAAGGAAGATGAAATTTCTTAATGGAGTACTCACAGTCTCTTATCACAAGCAATTTTGCAAACTCAGTTGACTGCGATGCAGCTCATCATATTTGAAAATTTTTTACAATTTACCCCCCTTTGCAGCTCTATGCATTTAGAATATAACCTCGCTACACAATTCCACTTGAAAGACATTCTACTATTCCACTGATCCATGGACACCTTGTTAGACTTTATACCACGGAAAAAGCTTAATAAACTAAGCAAGCGCTTAACAGGTTTAGAAAAATCTCTCTATCAGTAAGTGTTTCAAGGTGGCAACCAGCAGTGAAGGCTTTTGTGGATTCCAGATGGTGCTACAGCTCCCCCCCCTTCACACATTTGCCTGGAGCTCAGCCATATCAAGAAATGGAATAATCTCACTAAACCTCTTCTGGCTGAGTTATAATATGTTTCTCAGAACTTTGAGAGGAAGTTACGTTTGCATTCACATTATTCTCCAAAGTGCCTGCCACAAAGACCATTGTAAATAATGGCCTATGTAGACTCTAGTATTCTGGTTCTCATTAAAAACTGGCAGTACCCCAAAAAGTCACATTTTCCTCAAAAATGCAGAAATACCTTCCCTTCTTATGGCCTTCATGAAGTGTCACTTTGCTTAACACCTAGCTAATGCCATTCCCTTGCAAAACTGTTGCTCTAATTGTGAAGTATTCAGCTTCTTTTTTTCTTACATTTCTTTCTTTTTAAACAAAGAAGTGGTTACAGTTCCCTTAAATTCAAACTCTGTCTTTTCACCTTGTGGTTTATTAGAAATTAAAAGTGCTGCAGCAGCATCACACACCCAGAACAGTATGAGGACTCTCTTAATGCAAAGCCCAGATCCCAATTCCACAATCCCAGACAGACTTGAGTGCCAACTCAAGATACAGTTACTTCACCAGGTAAGAGTTTAATCCCATTAAGTAGACACCCCTCTGATCTCAAGGCTCTTCTCAGAACCAGAAGCTGGCCGTGGGATATTACTGAGGCTGAGATCTCTGTTTTTCAAATATTATTACACTTCTTCACCCTTTTAAATAAGGTCACACAGTAGTTAAAAAACCTCAGCAGAGAAGTCAACAAAATCCCTCCAGACCTGAGAGCCATATTCACAAGTCTACAAAAGCATGAAAGCTTCACAACAGTAAGTTTCCATGTGTCTAGGATTTAACAGCTGACCAGCAAACTGGGTTAGAAACAACAGCTAGATTCATACAATTATTGCACTTAGTCTGGAAGTTTTTAGAAGAACAAAATTTTTGTGCCATTCTAGGCACGTATACCACAAACATATTCATCTAAAGCACATCAACTGCAATCTGATATCACCCTATTTCTGTCTATCAGGTTAATTCTATGATGGCAACCAAATCTTAAGTGTCATATAAAAACTGAGGGGGAAAATGTCAATCTGAATTTTTATTATGCTTTTGCATCCATTAAAAACTGAAAGCCATAGTAAATTAAAGAGGGTTGATGATTTCTTCTGCCTTGATGAATTCTCTGATCAAAAGTGTTACAGCAAACAGATGAGAATTAGGTAGATCTTTATGCCTGCATAGATTTTCTGGAGATTGTAGCAGCAAAATCAACTGAGAATTCTAAATTTCTGAGTAGGTAAGGCTATGATCTGTTACCGAACAAAATGTGTTGTTAAATATGTACAAATTGAAGGAAATTAATTTCTGAGTAATGACTAAAACTCAGGCAAATGACTGAAAAATATGTGCTAATACAACAGCCTAAAAGTAAACCTGTTTATTCTCCTCTATGCTCTCAACAATTCTGAGCAGAGTTGCGTTCAAATCCACAAATCCACCTACATGCAACAGGGAAAGAACAAGCAGCAGGGCCATGCTGCTATCAGGCAGATTTGTAATCTTAACGCTTTGTTTTTCAGTAAATTTGGCCCTGATGTTACCCTTCCAAGAAAATCCAAACAACCAACTAAAAAGCAAAACCAAAACAAGAACTCTACTCCAGAATTAGCTTGTAACATCATTAGGACAGTAACAAAAGATTCCTTGGCTGTTGCTTGTGTTACAGAAACAGGGAGGACACTCAATATAGGAATGGGCCCTTCAATTAAAACACTCCTGGTCCTAGGACAAAGCTGAGGGAAAGGGAATTAACATAAAAGCAAAGCAGTAGACAAGATGTCTTGTTTCTTTTTGATTGGAAGGCAATGTCACAAAGGGATAATTTTACGGGGGAGGGGGGAAGGAGACATTGTAAAAGCATAATTTAATAGTGAAAGGATGAGGAAGGAGACAGTAGCAGGCTGCTGAAGACCACAGTTGAAGCCTAGCAGTCAATGGACAAAAAACAGACAAGGCAAAGCAAGCATGCAGAATATTCAGATCATCCTGAGTTCAAGTGGGAGAAAGTGGCCCAAGTGGGGTCAACCCCTTCCTAGGACTGGGGAGCTTCCCACTGTCTAAAAGTGAGTGTGTGTCCATCTTTGTGTGCACACACACACGTACAGATGAGAGCATGAGCCCAGCTCTTTCTCCCCCAGCTCGTGTCTTAATGATGATGTCTGGGCGTTTCCATGGCACTTCCTTAGAATGTAGTTCTGCAGTCCATCAGGCTACATTACAGCACAGACAGGCAGATGACTGGATTAAAAAGATGTTAGGGAAGTTCAAGGTTGACATCACAGACAGAATTGGTCTGGAGCTTTCATAATTCAAAAGATACGAGCTATGAAACAACAGCCATGGGAACCCATAATCCCGCAGATCCAGTCAGACCACCATCCAGCTGTTCCTCTAGAGCTGCACCTTAACAGCCCCAAGGCTGAAGCAGATTTGTAAAAATGAAACTCAACTTGCTGTTCAAATCTTTTGCCGCAGGTCCTAGACAAATTTCGTACAGTTCCAACATAACTAAAGATACTTCATCTGATGATCCACGTCACAAAATTCAACTTTTTAGCCCCTGTAGGTTACTTATAATCCTCTTCCTTCCCTAACCAGCTTCGATGCAGCATGCAACTTTCACTTACTTCAGCTCCCAGGGCTCACCCAAACCTACCAAATCGAGATCACAAATTCAGAAGAAAAATAGCCCTTACCTTGGAGCAGCTCCAACTCCCTGCAACATAGGGAGCTTCCTGCAAAAGCAGCAGCACCATCTTTCCTCCGACTGGGATGCTTTTCAGGATAGAAACACCCTTACATACCACACAAATATTCCACATCTCCTCCAATGCTCGCTGCAAGGGTGCTCAAGACACCCTAAATTCCCCTGGGGTTGCACATCTACGTAAAGTGATGAAGCAGTGTTACAAAGTAAGCAGGGAGTAAATTAGCTGTGTTTGTTTCCCATTACAAGGCAGTTAACAGCCCTTTAAAACTGCAACAAACACATACTCTAGGGGCAAAATTGTCTGCTTTATGTCACTACCTCAAAAGTAAAGTTGCATTTCCATACATAGGGACTGCACAAAGGCTTCTGTCACTCATAAGAAGAAAGGTTAGGGAAAACTGCTTAAGCTAGCACAGCTACAAAGCTCTAAGTCCCCCATATGTAAAGAGCAGAACCCCCAAGTCTGCCTAGAATAGTGCCACGCTCACGCCTTTTGTAGCCCATCAAATTTCAGTTAGTTGTAATCAATGTGTTTAATTTCACAAAACCACAATTCACACGTGTTTGGCACAACTGGCTGTAAAACATCTGAGCACGCTCACCCCAAAGATTCCTATAGGTCTGGATGGCAGATAAAACAAAGCAACAGGACAAGGTCATTCTGGCTAGCAGATATGAAGGAGGACTGAATGCAGATGCCTCCTTTTGGGTGACCCCACACCGTCCAGTACTTATTTATCCAGATCAAGGCACCTTTAGATCTACTCTATTTCCATGGCTCCCCACAGCCCAGGTGCCTGGGCCTCATTCCTCAGCAAAAGCAAGGATGGAGAACACTGTGTTCAGGTCTTACCCTAGCAAGCAGCTCAGTCCACATTATTTTATACCTGAAACACAAGGGTGACCTTAGATTCCAGTCTAGGGAGCTCTAGGAATTTTAGGCCTCAGCTCTGTCAGTTGGTGGTGTTTGTAATGTTCTCTATTTCACAGTGCTTGCTTTTGACAAAGATGTCTAGAGGATATATTGGTACACCTCCACCTTACAGATGCCATTACACACATTATAGATCAGAAAAAGTTGATTTCTTTTCTATAATGCTACAACGATTTCCTGCACCTGATCTATTTCTTAAGTCACATGCAGAAAAATACAGAACATCAGATCAATTAAAAATACTGGGACTAGAAACTAGAAATCCAAACTTGCTCACTGTCTCTCAGACCTTGACAAACTGCCCCTTTAGCTGGCTAATGCACTGAATGGCAGCCCTCTACCAATTACCATTTGTTTTCTTAGTCAAAACACACAGGTCTGTGGAACTTGGTTGTAGCCTGGATGCTGGTCTGCAAGGAAAGGCAGAGCAATAAATTTTGCCATTGCTTTCTCATTTTCGTTTTTAATTAGAAATTATATATGTAGCTGTTTCAGTACAAGCTAAGGATTAAAAGGCAGTCAAAACTTCAGACCTTAGATTGTCTATACAGCTTAATTTTGTCCTTTGCAGATGTGGATCTCTACACCACAAGAAGCAGAACCGCTACTAGTAACAAGGAAGACACATACTTCATACTCAAGGCTTGGGTGTTGGCAGAAAGAAATTACTCTCCTTGTTTCTCCAACAAATCTCCTGTGCATAATACTGCTGTGTGAGAGAGCTGAAGTTATACAAGCATCCCTGAGTTTGGGATTGTCCACGCTGAGGGCTATTGCATTTGTAATCCTGCTTCTAGTAGTTAAACAGAACAAAGCAATAGCACGTTACAGCAATGCCCAAGGAAAATCAGAGACTGGTGACTGCTTTCATTTCCAGCTGGAGACTCATCAGAAGTAGACAGAAGATCCCTGAATTTGAGGTCATTAAAGAAAAGATGACCACTCATGAGAACTGCTGGAATGGAACATTCAGAATGGGTAAAGTGGGTGTAGCTAATTTGCTACTGTATTAAATCAATATAAATCATTGAAAAGCACTACAGCCAAGAGCTTTTAACAACTGCAAACGCTTATTCAATTAATAAATGAAAAATTAAGGAATATTATCTAAAATATAAAATATACCAGTGAAGAAGGGGATAACTACAGCAAGTATTGTCAGAAGGTAATAAAATACTCAGCACAATTTTGCTTGGAAAAACAAGCCAAGAACAGATAACAACCCAGAGAACAGACAACAACCCAGAGAAGTTACTCTACCAGCATAGGGGGTCAAAATGTAATAAAGGTCTGTAAGGTAAGGTGGAATCCAGCAGTTTGGTACTGCAGCAAATGGATTAAGAGCCACATAAACACTTCACTGCAGCACAGGAGCTGTGAACTTAATCCTGGCACTTCTATGTGCATTTCTTTCTTTTTCTTCTTTCTTTTCAAACTCCTTCAAACCTGGTCACTAAGAACAGATGATCTCCTCTTATTTGAAGAGATTTGCTTAATCAGAGGTAACAGATGCTTACTTCTCAAGCCTAAACCCAATGATTAAACTATTTTCTAGTACCAAGGCACACCAAGCACCGAAGGACCACGGACAAACCCACAAATAACGCCTGCTGTGGGCACAGCTTGGATGCTGCGACCTCGTGCTGCCCTCTCCTGGCACATCATTTCCTGCGACCACCTCTCCAAACCTTCTGTGCTCTAACCCAGTACAGAGAACACAAACAGAGTTTTGCTTTTTTGTGCTCCCAAGAACGCAGCCCCATTTCCTCCTGCACATGCAAGGTACCAGGCTGTAAACCCACGGGCAGCAGCAAAGCATTCCAGGACAGGGAGGAGTTCCCAGCTCTTGGCAGAGCAGGTCCCAGCCTAAGGCCTGGCCAAGCCCTACTGTCTTCTCCAGCAGCTGGACAGAGCATGTCCACACACCATCTTTCCTGCTGTAGTCCATCATTCAATTCCAGACAGAAAACCAGCAGCAATGACCCTTAAGACAACTTTTAACGTAACTCATAACAAACCAAAATCCTTCTGACCTGAAGCAACAGGCAGAGTAAGGGGGTGGCAGGTATTTGTCTTGGCCCAGAAATGCTCTCCTTGCAGAAAAATACGGCACTTATTCTCCTTTTTGCTGTACAATAAAGATGACTACCCAGGGGAAAAAAGCTCGCTGTTTCTAAGCCCTGCTAAGTCCTCCTGTTCATATTAACATGAGAGCTGCTATTGATTATTCTTGAGCTATAGCTCAGCATTTTCCCCTTTTCTTTTTTTTTCCAAACAGCTGTGTTACCTTAAATATGATAGCAATGGGAATATCTTCTGACAGAGTGTTGTGCCTCAGGTAAAATCTTCCTTGTTTCACAACCATATTTGTTCTGCTCTTCTTCTCATGAGTGGAACTGAAGTTAAAATAAAAATAATACTATGTCCAACAGTGTTTGCACATACTCCTAGAATCTTTCGTACAGAATTTAGCAAGCTTGAACAATCTTTCAACTGAATTAATCCCACTTCCTCCTCTTTTAAAAATTACATCAAACCAGTCTGGGATCAGCCTGTAACTTCAAGGTAATAGGGTATTATCACCTGTGCTGGGGACTACTTGCAATATTTGACTTAAGCAAGTAGAAGCCTGTACTTTTAAAAATCATCTTTACACGCTTTGATAATCAGTTTTGATGTAGCCAGAAAGATCAAACTGTGAACAAGTGCTGCAGCAACAGTGGTAACAACATAACAGTACTGGTGGAACATTAACCTCATCCAGACTTAGTGACAGACAGCAGAGTAGCTAGGAGAGATGTGAGAGGCCTCTGGAGAAGAAAAAACACTCACACCGAACAGTGACAAGCACCACAGAACAGACCAGAATGCAGCTTGGAAAATAAAAAACAACCAACCAAAGGCCAAACTAAATAGAAACAAAACTTGATGGAGGAAAGCCAAACTCAGACTGCTTTGCCATTTTCAGTAATTTGTATTATACAAAAATATTTGTTTCCTCCTCAGCTGCCTTTGCCTTTAAAAGCTTTATGCCAATTTTATGTAGAAAGGCTACATCCAATTTTCACTGTGGTAACTTCTTCATGCTACTTGCTGCAAACTGAGACCATAGGAAGCACACTTTGTTACGTTAAAAATTAGAACTTGCTTTTCCCAATCTGGGATGAATCCTAAAACACATGAGCAACTCTCCTTATTTTTGTGGATTTATTTAGGGATTGAAGTTTTAGCATATAAAATGACAGTAGCAAGACAGAAGCAATGGATGTCTACAGCTTTTTCTGGTTAAACTATACTAGGAAGAAACCTCCACAGCTATTTCAACAACAACAATGAAGTTCTAAAGCTTTAGGTTTATCTCCTTTGTGAAATGGTAGGAATTTACCATACCTGGTAACAGAAGCGCCAACTGTGCCTTTTCTATCAGCTTCAACAATGATTCTGTTTTTGGATAGCTGCTCCTGAATAAGAATGACTTTCTCTACACCTTTAACAATGAAATAGCCACCTAGTTAACAGAAAAAAATATTTTGCATATCAGTACCCTTGCACCTTACTTGTCTCCTCAGTATGCCTTTGAATATAAATTACTAGAAAGTAAAACCATAAGTACACAATGGGAGAGTAAATTCTGCCTTAAAAGAGTAATGAACAAACTTGACAGATAAAAACCAAAGTAGTTGCTTGTTATAACCCTCCAACTCATCTCTACATATCAAATAATATGTAGCACTTTATTCTTGCTTTACAAAAGGCAATGACAAATGAGAGTTCCCACTCTAGAGGACATCATACTCCACTCTTTCCTCATCTGTTTAATTTTCAATGAACAAACTCCATCTTTTTTTTCATATAACACATCACAGTACAACACCATATACAAAATTCAAAATAAAATATTCAAAATTTTGGTGCGGCTTTTTTTGTGGTTGAAAATTTTGGCTGCAAATATCAATTATGTTCGCAACCAAAAGCCTAACAATTTATTTCAGTTGCAAGCACTCACTTGAGAAGTCTCCACAAAAGCTTAATGGTGGCAGGAAACAGACCAAAGGGGTATTTCTTTGCTGAAAAAGACTTAAAACTAAAAGCACAGATGGGAAGAAAAAAAAAAGAACATGAGTGAAAATGTACCTGGATCTAATGGACACTCATTTAGTTTGGCAAATTCTGCTGGAGTTTTCCCAGTAAGTACACAATTGGAGCTACGCAGCATTATAGGCATTCTGCAAGAAAACCAGTTACAATTTCACTTCAGACTCAGACAGAAAAATATCAATAGTCAAATTCAGAACAAAAACCACGCTGAAAAAGTCAGAGATACACATTTAACTCATGCACGCTGTAAACAACAGGTTTTCACTTAAGCCCCCCCTTATTTCATGGAAACTGTAATTGAAAAGAGACCTGAAACTGGACCTACAAGCAGAAACCACAGACTTCCTATTTAATTGTCATGCAGCTACTCAGGCATTGTGACAAGCAGGGTCACCATGGCAAATGACAATTGGGGCAAAGAATCCTGGTCCCCAAAACACTCTGCAGAGAAGAACATGCCCCTGCAGATGTAATGTTAGCAGTTTTTATTCGATAAAGTTAGGTCATATCTCATTTCCCACACATGAATGACACCTTCTGGCTGCAGAGAGATAGTGCCTTTAATTCATAACCTAAGCATGAAGTTTGCCCAGTAGTAGCTCTGGTTTCTATGGTGTCCTAGCAGAGAAGTCTGCAAGCAAGCATTTTGTGAAGCAAAATGTGGTGGAAACATATTCCAAGAAATTCAATTAAATGCTTAGGGAAGTAAATAAAAGAGAAACTAAAGATTCACAGATTGCATATGAGGCAAAACTTCACCATAAGGACAGCCAAACACTGGAAAAGCTGCACAGGGAAGCTGGGCTGTCTCCATTCATTGAGTTCTTCAGGACCTGACAGAATGAAGCACTGAGCAGCCTGGTTTGATCACAGAGCTGACCCACTTTGAGCAGGAGGCTGTACCAGAGGCAGAGCAGGAGATTATACTCTTCCAATCTAAATTATTCTATCACCCCCATGATAAATCATGGAATGCTCACTTTCAGTTTGGCTTATTCAACAACTAACCAGCAATGACTTTGCAGTTATTATTGAAAAGTGTACTGTTATAGTCAGCCTCATAATTCTCAGATTTTTCATTAAAACTTTGGAAAGAGAGCTTTACTTCCAAAGAGAAAGCTGCATTTTGCAAAAGGTAGTTTGCGACTGCATCCACCAAAAGACCTAAATACCCTTTAGCCTCTTCTACAAAAAAGCTGACTTTTGATCCAGCCTACAGAATTTCACTCCTTGATGGACAGCCTTCATAAGAATTCTGTTTCAAGTGTTTTCTAAAGCACATATTGACAAAAATTGTTCATGAGTTCTACAAATGTTTTCAACCTCTGAGATTTTTCATTCAAATTTACTTCAATGAAAAACAAGATCAGGCTATATTTCTTGTGTCAAATCCTATGAATTATTTTAATTTCTTTGCTCTTTTCATATTCTATATCTTAAAAGAAAACTCAAATTCTGTATCTCTGCAGAGTAAAAAAAGTTATCTTGTCACTCCATTTCACTGAGAAAATGCTTCCTAGAGATAAGAATCTTCGTATGACAAGCAAAATCTTCTACCATACACAATATAAGCTTAATGCATTGGCTGTTTATATCAGAAACAGGAAGCCGTTGGTAAAAGGTAAAATGGAATACTCAAATGCCATTACTGAAAACTCCAGTGAAACATCTGCCCAGTCCAAACTGCATATCAAACAAGAGCATTGGCCAAAGGAAACAAATACAATACTAGAGACAGATGAGGAAAATTATTTCCCATGGAAATAATGACTGGATATTAACAGTTTTTAGCAGCTTTTTAAAACTTTTTGCATGTATGCCCTTAAAGCCAGTCTAATAACATAACTTAAGCAATTTAAAATGAAAGCTTAACTTGTGCAGCAGAACAATGCTTGCTTTACTGGTTTTACCATCCTCCTTCCACAGATGCCACTCTACATATTATGTATGAAAGACTGAGTACAGTAATTTCACGATTATAAGCCGCACCGTTTTCATTGAAGAATCCAGCCTACCCCAGTAGTGCGGCATATCATCAGGTGCGGCTTATTTATGGACAAATCCCAGTGAAATGCCAACCCGGAAGTGAGAGCTGGCCGGGGAGAGCGCCTGGGGCTGCCTTTAAAGGCTTCACTGGTCTATGAAAACTGTTTGCAACTTGAGCACCTGACACCAAACCCTGCACTGGTGAGATTCTGTTACTAATTTGTTACTTTGTCGCACATGGATCCTCACAAAAAAAAGTGCGGCTTATATTTGGGTGCGGCTTATATATGGACAATTCCCGTGGGCTACCCGGCTACCTGGATGTGCGGCTTATAATCAGGTGCGGCTTATGATCATGAAATTACTGTAATTTAGTTACAAAGCAAATATGCCTGATTTCATGTTACAATAATGCAACTTGCAGCTCCAGGCATGCGTTTTCCTCTGTGGTTTTATATCAACAGAATCAAAGAAAATATTCATCCTTATATCTATCCTTCTCTGGAAGGAGACTTTATTAGAAGCTTTTGCAAAACAAGATCTTAGACCATGAAAATCCTGTACAGTTGTTTATGAAGATTTGCTTGCTCATGTTTTCTTTTAACAAGGAAGCAAGGCTGGCCTACATCTGTTCTGCAGTACAAACTCTTCCTGACATGGCAGTAAACAAAAACTGAGAGCAGAAGCTCTCAGGTGGTGTCTCACCTGCCGATGGGTAAGGCATTGCGGATGATCCTCTGGCTGCCTCGGGTGTATTCAATATCCACGGTAATGGGCGCAGAGTAGGTCATGTCCCTCAGGCGGCACTGAAAGGACAACAGGCACATGGTCAGGTGCTCACTTCAAGCCGGAGAATCTCTCTTGAAACAGCCTGTTTCAAGCCTTTTCCCTGTGCTGTAAATCCTCACAAAGAAATCAAGCAAAGTAAAGCTTCGGCAAGATCTTTGTGATACCTGAACAATGTTTGATGGATTCTCCTGTTTAAAACAAAATCCAAGAAAATCCAAATACAATTATTCTGATTTTCAAAAGCAGCCAGAGATCTGTGCCTTCAGAAGGCAGCACTGCAGAGCATGACTTCTAAACTCCCTAATTAAACAAACAGGTTTAATCAGCAGAGCTGGTACAAAGGCCACAGGGAGTCTGAGCAGTGCTCAGCTCAGGGGCCTTTCTATAGGTAGACTCTCAACAGCTGAAGACTTGTGCTGCCATATGAAGTCTGACAGCATGGAAAGACACAAGATTGAGAGAGACACCATGCTATCTTATTAGCAGAATGAGCAACCTCACTGTATGGTACCAGTTCTAAAGATGACTTAAAGGCTCACTACAGAATCACCTCCTGCCAAGATTCCCAGAATTTGTGCGCAAAGTTCTTGAAGACCAAGTGAAGCAGAATAAACATATCCAGGGCATTGGACATCTCAAGGCTCAATCATTTCTAATCCAATCTTTCTGGTCTGTTCTCCCCAGCCCCACTCTAAGATGTTGCCAGCCCTTAAGGTATTGTGACTCCTCATGCAAGACATGCCCTACTGCACCTGCTGAACACAGCAGAGCAAGTCACAGCAGGTCATGCGTGACCTCACTGAGCATGCTTCACCTGTCAGCTCCAGAATTACAGGTTTAACAGCAGTCAGCCTTGCACATTTACGATTCTGCAGTCTTTCAGTGCATTGATTATGCACTAATAAAAGGCAATTGAGATTGTGCTGTGTATTGAAGATGCAGCTCTGTGGAAAAACACGCCTCAAGAATCATCACAAACTGGATGCTTTTCCTCTCCACGCTACAAAGTAAACCTCTTCTCCAGTAATAAAATACAGATACACACCAGCAGCTTTCAGCAATGCCTTGCAGAAAACTAGGTGCCATTCTGCTCCCAGCAACTACATCCAATTTAAAAGTAACTGAGAATATTTCCATATTCTAATTAGAGTAATTTCATGTGTGTAAGGCGCACCCTTTTGACTGAAATTGTGATTGGAACCTGGAAGTGCGCCTTATATGCTGGCGCGCCTTATAGGCATGAAATTACTGTACTTTAAATTCATCTGTATGAATAGTTCATGAAACTCCCATAAGGACTAGAGGAAAAAGGACAGTCAGACAGGCTCTTTAGTGCTACTTGGGGGAAAAATGCCTTGGTATTCTCCGTGTGTGCTTTTTTAACACGTGACACAAATATAAAATACAAATTACAGCATAACATTCCAGCATGTGTATTTTTGGATCACCTTCCTTGAGGAAACTTCTTACTACAACATCTGAATAAAAGACACACATGACTAGATATACACTCAGACCATGATAAAAATCTAATTATTTTAAGTGGTTTTGGGAAGGAATTTTGTAAGCCTTCAACAAAGAAATATAACAGCAGACTCGTAACTATACAATCCTTTTTTTTTCACGGCACCCAAGCTTGACCTGAGCAGCATCCAATTTAAGAAAATAACTGTGGCCTCCATGTGTGTACAGCACACTGAAAATAAAGAGGAATTATGAACTAGCATTAAACATCAATGAGAATATATTTGAGATACAAGAGTATCTTATCCTAAACTCAAGGTAAATATGCTTTATAGGGATTTATTTTGCCTTCTTCTGCATATACAGTTACTTTAGTTATAAACTAAGCAAGTCTAATAATACTTGAATATGAGCAGTTGACCACAAACAATTTTTTGCATGCAATTTCACTCGTAAAAGAAATCTTTCCTGTTGCGTTCTGTGCATGTTCACATCAACTGATTTAGTGTTAGCTGCACATTTGTGAGATGCAGCAACTCTCATGTATGACATCTGAGTGAGTTACTGGCTTCATCTCAAAGCTTTCCATCGAACCAAATGAGATTTGAGCCAGGTCACTGGAGTCAGAAAGTGGCTACACCCAAGCGGCAGCCACTGAACATCTGGTTCTTACAGAATTCCTCCAAAACACAGAATGATGTCATGACAGTCTAGATTAGATGACAAAAAATACATTTCAACTTCAAGTATCACGCAGATATAATGAGGAGAAAAGCATCTGTTATGTGAACTATATAAGGTTGACAACAGACTGTATGCAGGTAAATGAGAGCAAATTCAAAGCTCGGTTCCCCACTCAGAGGCCAAAAAAAAAAAGAGGTCACTACCACTGTCACAATGGTATGAATCTCAAAGCACAGTAGCAGGAGAGAAATAATGTGTTCCTAAGCACTTTGAAGATAAGTGAATGGCTCTAGATACATGAAAGCAATCCTAAAAGGTTCAAAGCTCATGTTAGCTTATGGCTTTCTCATGCATGTCCTCCAACACACATCTTTATTCCAGAAGTACACAATTCATTTGTTACCCTACATGCCTACAGCACTACAATGAAATCAAATATCAGAAGGCTGATGTTCTTCTGCAGCTTCTTCTAATTTTAACAATTTCCATCTGTTTCTGCATAAAGTTTCCACGTTTGCTTTCTGTACCAGACTTTAAAAATATGAGCAAAAAAACAGATACAAATTCCCAAAGACTGCAAGGAAAACAGAGACTGAAGCAACCTATGGTACAGACAGCAGCAAAGCTAATATTAAAAAGAAGTTAATAAAAATATCAAAGAACCCTACATTACAGCATGAGGACTTCAGCTCATCTCATAAGGAGAGACACAAGATTAAGCAAGAGAAGTACTTTCACTACTTTCATGGAAACCCACCCAAATTCAGCTAACACAAAACACTGAATACAGCACACACACAAAAAAAAAATTAAAATTAAATTAAAAAGCTTTATTCCATGATGTTTAAAATCTCTGAGGCTTCTTTTCACAGAGATGGT
>VRYO01001878.1:29908148-29943174 GCA_009812075.1 Sialia sialis
GTCCCGCAGCCCGGCCCTCCCGAGGGTCCCCCCTGAATCCCCGAGCTGGCCACCGCCCCCGCAGCCGGGGAGCAGCATGGACACGGAGCATTTGGGTTTTAAACGGCTTTCTTGCGGCTTTTAGCATGTAAAGCAACGCAGGGCATCAGCTTTTCGCGTTATAATTATTAATTATTGATATTATCACTGAATGCTGTAGCTGAATGGCCTACAAATTTATTTTTTTTTTCTCCTTTACAAGGGTCGGTGCTATAGAGACACCAAAATCGCAGTCAAATGGGGAGCTGCTCATCTGCCCCAGTTCAAGTTGAAACAAGAAGCACTAGTGATCGCGGCAGGTTCCTCTGGCAGTAATCTTTTGAGATAGATATATATATATGTCAATATAATAATTGGTAAGTAAGTTCTAAAAGCAGAGTGTGAAAACAGTACATAGAGCCGTCTGCTCTGGCTCCGGTTTCACAGGAGTAACATTCACGGGGTTGGGTTCGGGCTGCACCCATCCTGGACACACAAAAGCCCCTATCCTGAAGAGGAGTAACATTTCAGACTCCTTCCCTTTGGTTTCCTCCCTAAAGCGCACAGTCAGTGGAGAATTCGTTTCATACGTGGCAATCCATGTTTTAATCCATGCAAGGCCTCTGTCGGACAGAGGGGGAAGCTTTGGAGCAGCTTGTCACAGAAGCCACCCCTGCAACCCAATAGATCCCTCCTCCAAGTAGCCAGGTTTAAGCAGGCAACTATTTTGAATAGTACTTGTAGAGCTGGGTTAAAGTCACTACTCTACACTGGAGCTGCTCCTGAGAAGTGACAGAAAAATGGTCATGACAGAGTCTTAGTGGAGTCATTTATCTTTGGCGTTTAACAATCCATTGCGTTGTATAAGTGACTTTTCACCACTGATGGTATCACGAACAAAATTTAATGCATATAAACCCTCAAATACTTGCTTTTTAACAAAGCTGCTACAGAATGGCATCTTGTTTCACAAGGATAGCTTCTGAGTAGAGGCAAGTGCATTTCAGCCCCAGTAGCATAAACAGCATGCAACACATGACATTAAACAGACGCAATGTCCATGTTTGAAACATTAAGTTGAAATACATTAAACAATCAATTAAAACACAGGCCATGCTATAAAATGCCCTTTGCAAGTCACCCTAATCACCAAACCACCCCAATAAATGCTGTATTTTGAGTATTTACTGGTAAAAACTAGTATGACAGCTTTCCCAGCTCATTAAAGAGCTATAGTTTGACATTTATTTGTACAAAAGAATGGATATAAAATGTTACAAATGAAAGTCAACATCATATTAGCAATCACCTTAAAGAGTTCATTAAATTCTCTTTTGGCTGAAGCTCAAAATCATGTACATATTTCTAAAATTGTAGCAAATCACTACAATTTATTCCCTGTGCCTGCTTTTGAAATGTATTCTTCTCTTAACAATTTTGAAGTGCCTACCAAAATTTCATATTCATCTGAGCAAGCCTGGCTTACCTAGTGGCACAGTTATTATAGTCTAAGAGTTCCTTTCTCTCCGGTTTTCCAGGAAAGAGTTCCCTTTAAAATATGTGTTCATCTTTATTTTGTGCAATGTTTTTACAAGGGATAGAACAGAAGTGCACTAGAGAAATTTCTCTAAAAAGGCATTTCGAAGAAAGTTTTCCTTAACATGTGACCAAAGTCCTTGGCCACTGAAGAACAACTGAATAGAAGTAATTTCCTTTGCTATAAAGGGTACACATTCCTGTAAAAATGGACTACAAAACCACAGTGCTAATAATGCCCAGGTTTTTTTACCTTTATGATAGACACAGTAACATACATAAACGATTTATGTGACACATTACAATTTTACAGGATATTTTTGTCTCTTCATAAAAAATATATTGTAATATAAAATATTAAAAATGACCTCTAACTTGTACCACACTGACATTTTCTATATATGACATCTTGAAAGGAGTATTATATGGTAATATATTAAAATACTATTTTCAAGTAAATTATTCAATTTAATAGAAAAGAACATGTCCATAATATGTTTTCCAGCACTATCTAATCCCAGTAATCTGAAATATGAAAAATAAAGCCTGTGTAAACTTAAAGAAGTTCACTTCCACATTTCTCAATTTCAATTCTATTCATTTTCTGTATAAAAGATTCCCAATGCCTTAAATGGGAACTAAGTATTGGGGGCCAGTCAAAGAAATTTGAGGAAAATGGGAGCATTTCTCACCCACTCTGTAAAAAAAGTCAATCTAGTATTTTCATAAATGACTAGAAACATGGGCTCTTGCTTTCAGGCCTAAGAATAGTTCATGAAAAAACTTACATTCTGTTGGATAAGGGCACAAAAAGGGTAGTCCTGTGGTACACTGCAAGGTCAGTCTTAAGTGCTTTTGGGAATAAAGGTTAGAAAGACCTAACTTAAAAATACTTAATACCCGTCCATTAGGATCAAAGACCAGTACATACATGTATTAAAGATCTGTACGACCTCCACTGAATAAACACTATATACAGAAATTTACTCCATATCACGTTTTCTTAGGTATTTATGGTTAATCTTAATTAGAATTGAGAAGATCTGAATGATTCCTACTTGAAGTGGTAAATGCTGCTTCTGTAACTAATGCTATCCTGCAAACAGTTTGTAACGCTGGCATTCCTTAATGTAACAGAGGCGAAGTTCTGGGTCCAGTTTATTGCAGGAGTTCCTGAATTTGGCCTAGTATGAACCTGGGTTTGGCTACTAAAGCAGTTATGCTATACTTTCTTCTTCAAAGTACTTTCAGAAACATAATTGTTGTCTGAGATGTAACTCTACAAAAATACAATGTAAGCATAGTACATTTTATCTATAGTTTTGTCATTTCCTAATATGCATTGCTATATGCAAATATATTTGAGCTGAAAAATAACATTGTTTTGACAGTAAATACATTGCTAGCTCTTTCCCACTGCGAGTCACAATAAATGGTTGCTATGGAAATTAATAATTCACTGGCTAATACAAGTGACAATCCATTAAACAAATGAATGTGACATTAATTTCTTTACAGTGAATTTCAGAAACTATCTGTATACATTTTACAAGACCTTTTCCCATCAACTGTCACTGGAGTAGGATGTTCGTAGAGATGTGCTTTCCCCGCTGTCTTGGAAGATTAAAAAAAGGGTACATTTTTTAATTGCTAGATGTTTCTGCTTCTGTTTTCTCCATTGCTGCCTCGGGAAAAAGCAGTTTTCTAAGTATGTTTGCATAGAATGGTCCGTACACTTTTTTATTGAAGTTTACAATGCTTGCATACTGAGATCCCAGCAACTCTATCTCTGTCTGAATCACAGAAAGGCCTCCTGGCACAGCAGGCATACACTTCTGAAGACTCGGGAGAGCGAGCAAGCTTCTCATGAAGAGCTGGATTCGTTTGTCTGAAATGGAATACAAAGTTGCTCAGAACAAATGTAAACCCAAGAGGAAGCCATAGTCACTTGGTAAGCACCCTGCACATCAGCACAGAAAAAAATCCAACAATGTAAGCAACAACTCTTTCACAAGATTGTGCTGGGGTGGGAAACAATACTGTAAGCTTCTAAAATTTGGCTACTACAAGGTGAACACAGCATAAACCTACTGCAACAAGTCACATGGACTAATGTGGAATAGACTCAAAGGAAAATAAACCCACTAGGTTTAAACCTAGGCTTGTCTCCACATGCACTTTTACAACTATTTCTATCTGTGACTAACCACACTCGGCAGCATACCAAGAACACCATCCCTAAGTAAACTACATTCCCTTAGTCTTAGTTGAGTCAGTAATTTACTGCAGTAAGAAAATGCTTTTAGGAGATAATCAGCTGATTAAGCTTGCTAGGAATAAGTTTATAAACAGATACATACAATATGACAATTAGGTAGTATTTTACTAACCAATCAAGGAACAGACAGGATTATTCTTCTCAACAATATGAGCAATTTGACCTATTAAATTACTCTGCATTTCTTCACTAAGAGTGGGAAGATCTCTTTGACTTAGAGACTTGTTCACTGTGCTGCAAATCTGGACACCAATAGCATTCAGAGCCTCCTTCAAGTCAAAACTTCTGGAAGAAACAGAAAAGCATTAAATTCTGAAGTTTCTGTAGCATAAGTTGTAAAGTGCCCTCATTTGTCTCCTTTCTCTTTTATTTTCAGCTTGGTCTCTGTAATGAGAGTTTTGAGAAGTTTTCATTTTTTGCTGCAGATTTATGTACATTTACACATACAGGAAAATCCCTGTGTGGAAGATAAAAAAAAAAAAGGACCTAGTTGTGATTCAAATGGGAAATTTCAAGTGTGCAGCACTGACACCAGTTCACCTTATCCTTATGCCTAGGTGTTTTTCTGAGCCACGTGCATAGCATTTAATGAGAAAAAAAAGAGTGGAAAACTCTTTTAAAAGACAGTCACATCCATCAGACTTGCTTGCAGTACAAGCAGCCAAAGAAATAGGCAGCCAGGTAACTTGAACTACGTACAACTAGTTTGAAATAACTCCCAAGAGTCTTTAGCAAATGTATTGCCAGTCTCTCCAGTACTACGAGTGTATGAATGAACTTTACTACTAGGTTCCAAAATGTGCACGTTAACATCCAGACTAAGATTGCACTAAAATCTACCTTTGAAAACGTGTCTACCTTGCAAATGTGTCTAACATATAGTGGCGGCCTTGTGTCATAAAGGGAATATATAAACAAATAAAATTTGGTATCTTCCTACTGATAACAAGCACCAGCTATGACACTAGAATTGTTCCCAATTGTTTCCTGTCAAAAAAAAAGTTAGAGTGAAAAAAATGCCTTACTTCTTGTTCATGCCTTCAAGAAGAGGAAGGGAGATCCTTTTCAGCTGGTCAGCAAAATCAGGCACATCTACAATTGCTGCACCCACCATGTTGTTTGTTATGAGAGAAACACAAGCTATGACTTTTAATTGATTGAGCTTTTCTCTTAACTCCTGAAGACGAACTTCATCTGTTATTAGAGTCTAGAATTGAAACAATAAAACTAGTTTAGGAATAAGGATGGAGAGAGAGGAAAAGGACAGATCCAGGGTGTAGTCATGAAGCACTATTAATTTTAATCACAAATACACAAACCCAGAGGAGACAGCAACTGAAATACCCTAAATATGTAGCATAGTATGAAGTGGCATTATGTACAAGTACCAGAAGTAAACCTGTGGAGGAAAGAAAAGTAGTGAGGAAACTGAGCACATTGCATTTTATTCCTCATCACTGCTGGCAAATCTGCAACCAACAATTCAGCCCACGACATGGAATGCTCAGAGAATCCAGAGAATATTGTAATGACCAAGCTACAAATGGAACACTCTTCTAGACTTGGGTGTCTTTTGAAAAAATGCCAAGATTTGTAACTGATGGATAATGATAAACAACTGTACTTGACAACCACCAATTCAACCACCAGAGCAGGTTCTTCAAGTGATACATAACCTGCTCCAGGTTTGCAAAAAGCCAGCTGGTTATACCAAGAACATAATCCCACAGCAAGATGTAGCTGGCGTTAACTGTAGGTTACAAAGAGTTCATCCTGAGCAGCACTGGGGCATTAACATTCAACTGTAGTTGGTAGCAATTTCATGTGGCAAGCTAGATCCACCAGAGGACATCTGTATCTAGTTCTCACTCAAAACTGTTCACAGAAAGGTAAGAAGGTGGTTTCCCTTTTGTCCACTGACTGGAGAACACCAAGAACACTGAAAACACCAAGAGCATTCCCATATATTTAACAAATTCTCTGCCAGGCCACCTTACATGTAGCTAAGGCCCTCCCTGGAAATGCAAAATTTAGCCCTGACTGATGGCAAGTTTCACACTGGCTTTATGGAAAGTTGCAGAGGTCGGTAATCAGGAATTAAAAGGAAAAACTGAACACAGAGTGTTGAAGAAATAGTTGACAGGCGCTGAGAAAGGGTAAATACCTACTTTAGATGCCTCAAGTTTTTACTGATTCTGTTCCAAAGAGTGATTCCACCAATTCCTGCTGCTGTTAGGAAAACAGGGTGCTACAGTTCTTTTGAAGATAGAGAATGCCAAGTATTGTTAATACAAGGCCCGGCCTTTAACCACAGCCAAGACTGCTCTTAGGGTGGAGCTGGTGAGCTATCATTGGAAAGAGGGAGAACAACCTTTACCTTGCTCTTTTCTGGTTGTTGACTTGCCCATCTTGAATTTCAGAAACTGGACTAGAATATAATCTCCAAATTTCAAATTTACTGTGCAGAAATTTAAGGAACGCAAGAGAATATTCACTTAGTGTGATGAATAGCAGGATTATTATATCACAACAATGATTTCATTGAGCTGCTAATCTGAAGACACTAAAATATATTTCTTACCTCTGGAATTGTTTTGCAATAATCCCACTGTAACAGTTTCAAGTAGCCATTGTTTAGCACCAATGTAGGACTAATAATTGGTTTTGAACTACTATCAGCACCAGGGGATGATGAAGATTCATCAGAAATAGATGACAATTCATCTTCTATTGATTCTTTTATCCATTCTGTTGTGAGATTCAGGGCACCTAAGCATTGCAAATAGCACAGATTTACTGCATGCCTTCATCAAATTAAGCACTACCTTGAGAAAAAAAAAGAGTTGCATATATAAGAGAATTCAACTTCTGAAGACTTAAACATACTGGACAGCTTAGTCTTCACATGTAATTCTCTCACTTTCTTATACTGGTCATCTTCCACTGGTCACCTTTAAATTCTACCTGATTTGTACAAACCCAGCCACAAATGGTTAAGACTTCAGACAAGATTTTTAGGTAATAGAAATCTCAAAGTTTGAGTTCCCAAAGGATTGTTTTCCATTTTTCGGGGAGGCCACTTATAAGACAGGGTTAAAGACCAAAAAGTAGAGGTGAAGGAAGATTAAAATACTTGATTTGTTGAGCTGGGGGTTTTCTCAGGCTGCATATATGAATACTGCAGGCTCAGGGCTCCCATTTTAGAAGCTCCTGCTCCAGATGTTAGCAAGCTTGCTTATTTTTCTTGGAGGATATATTTCTGCATACCGTTGAACCAAATTACACAAAATTTGTAATAGTGAATCACGTTGACTTGGAATCATCTAAGAAATTTTGTTCAGAGCCTGCCTTTTTTTTACTAGAAATTGATCTTACCCCTTCCAGCTTTCAGGCACTGGTTTCACATATTTACTTCATACTAACAACAGAACTGTTGCACACAAAAGAGTAAAGTTGCATTTTAACTAGGGCTTCCACATCCAGACAGCAACAGTCACCACTTGTTTGTTTTTCTGACACCAATCAATTTGGCAAATGTAAGCTTGTCTAAAAGTGCCCCAGATTACAGACAGACAAAATTGACAACAAGTTCAGCAATCATCCAGTGACAGTTTGCTTGTCATAAAAATTTCCCATTGCTTAGATACAGACAAGGAATTGAAGTTTTCCTCTACGTTAATTGCAACTTAGAGAGTTTTCACAGCATGTATTTAGTCTTTTCAAAGAAAAGTTTAAATTAAATATAGCATGGTACATACTTGGTGTTTCTTCAAGAATTTCCTGGAATTTTGTTCTTTCATAGTCCACCAAGTTATGCCAGAGGTACGGCCTAAGGCTCTTAATTGTGTAATTTGCCATATCCACTTTCATCAGGTCCAAAACACGGAAAATTTGTCTGAAAAGAGGAATTTAGAATTTCACAGTTTAATTTAGTCCATTGATTTTCACCAGCACTCACAAAGCACATGTACATTATCCCTTTAATTTCAATTCTGGGAGAAATGAACTCCTTCACTGGCATTTCAGAACAACAGATATGTGTGTATCATCTGGAATTCTTGAAGGAATAATATATATAAGGCTTGGTCTAAGTTAAAATGAACAGGACTAATGTAGCATCACTAAATCCTACAGCCCTGTAACTAAGTTTTTTAAAAACTACATAAATTGGTGTATTTCAGCCTAAATTATAAGATTTTAACTTTTTGGTTACTGATTGCATTAAAAGAAACAATCATTCTGATACTTACATACACACAGTAGAACAACTATCATTTACTCTTAGCATTTCACTGTACCTAAGGAGCACTTTTTTCTGCCCTGTTATGCAAATGTTTTACTCTAGTTAAGATCTTGATACTTGAACTTAAGAGCTTTAAATCCAAAGTTTGGCCTTCCAGAAAAAGCATGCAATTAACACTGCAATAAGAAACAGTTACAAGTGTGCTGCTTACATATTGTAAGAATGAATGAGACAGAAAAAAAAAAAAAAGTTTCTGAAACAGAAATCATTTCAAGAGTTGTTAACTCAGATATTCAAAGCTGCCTGGTTTCATCTAGGTATCCTACCCATTTCATTACAAAGCAAGATAAACAATCTCTGTGTGTCAGAGCTCTTCCCCTTTAATGCTTCAGGAAGTCTTCCTATAGTTTCAGAACAGGTGTTATGCAAACTGACACAATTTTAGACTTCCTTTACCCAGCCCCCTCGGCTTCCACTGTCTACTACCCTTTCAGAGAGTTTTTTCCTCCAAAAACCACACTCAAATACCAACCTCAGTAACTCCACAATATTGTCAGTTGCTTTTAACTGTTTTATGTCGTTATCTCTTATTGGAGCACATAACTTTCCCATAGTGTTGATGATATAGTTAGCTAGCCCAGGAATATCAACAGCATTGTGTTCCGCCTGCTGTCTTATAAGATCCGTATCTAGAACTTCACAAATTTGATTGTGAATCCTGTTTGCTCCAGGAGTCAGGAAGGAAAGAAGAATCTAAATTAGAGGGGGAGAAAAAAGGAAAAGCTTATCAATAAAAGCCAAACCACTTAGTAAACACACTTGAGTGAAATTTTAATATTCATCTCAGGTGTATATAGCTGAGAGATTATAACCAGACATTTTAAGACAGAACATTATCAAAGGTAGTGGGAAAAAAACCTACCAGTACAGTTCTGCAAAAATGCGCAAAGCCAATACAACAAAAAGCAAGTCAACAACTAGACCAGTTCAAAAGCTGGGAGGTTACCTTGTAAAACAAACATTTACTAACTTAAAATTCTGAAAGACTTAGTATTGTGCCAGGATTGAAGGTCTGTATGCTCACCTGTGTGATAATCAAACAATGAAGTCTAAGTGGGCAGGTGCAGTCATGTTTATACATTGTTCATGCCCTAAGCTCATAGTATAGTTCTGGAACAGGCTAGTAGAGATGTGAAGCTTTGGAAAAAGACATAACTTGCAACTGATCACTGTGCAGTGAAAGTTGAGTGAACGTGCTGTTTGTGGCCATACTCCTGGTTAATATAAATATACTACAAATAGACATTATTTTCAGTTCTGAATAATCATGGCTTCATATTATAAAAGGAAGAACTAGAAGGTGTCAGCTCAACTAAGTTAAGGAGAGCCTTCAGTGAACTAAGGGACTCCTAGAGCTAAGCTGACAAAACAATACAGAGAAGGAAGAACATTACCTCCTTAATTTCCTCAAAGAGCTTGATAGCATGTTCGTATTCTGGAGGATCTTCGTTCAGTTCCGATTCCAAATGATCCCAAAATGCCTTGTGTACAATTTGTTTCACTGTGCCTGCAAAGCTGTGGAGTAAGTCAATTAGATAAGGAAAAGTCTCCCAACTAGTTTTAGATGAGACTGATCACTTGATGTGAAACCCACCTCCCCAGATATTATGCCCTGCAACCACATCTTTCTTGGGTGGTGAATCATTAGCTCCCAAAACATGGTCTAGACTGCTCCATTCATTTCTCCTCTCTTTCCAACACCAGGGCTGCACTTTGCAAAATTCAGGCTCTTACCTGTTTCGTGGGTAGTCTTCATGTTTTATGCAAAAATTTGCATTTACAGCAATTTCATGAGCTAGAGTCCAGTTTGACAGATTTCTTGTAGCTGCCATCAGTTCATCAAATGTGATAACCTTGGGAGGGCTTGCTGCTGGAACAAACAAGATCAATTCAAGCCAAGTATCTATAGCTGATAAGCGCAATTGAATACACTAAAACCTGGAAATTTTACTGCTTGCTAATTGGACTCTAGTACTCTGGAAGAAGCAAACCAAGATTGCCAAGTCTTTATATCTCCCTAAAACACTAACTCAGGAAACTCCCATCTTATCAGGGGTGTGTGTGTTTGGGGGAAATACCACACAAGCCTCAAAACATTCTGAGGAGCATTTTCATATTTCTGCATCTGAACTAACACATCTTTTTTTCCTTTAAAATGGGATCTTGCATTCCACAGATTTCCTATCAATTGTTCTGTCAAAGCCACCCAACCAAAAGCATGGGCAGTAAGAGATACCAGATGTCCACTGTTATTCTGAGCCCATGATGGCTGTATTGCCTGTTGAAAAGGTTCTGAAGTTACTGACTTGCATATTCCCCCCACTTAAGATCAGCAGATCTTTCATCTGCTGTAGAACTAAGTTATACTCAATTTTTAGGGGTTAGCAGCAATGACAAAACAAACTCTACATTGGAAAACAAGAGCTAATACCCAAAGTTTCTAAATTCTCAAATTCTAAATTGGAAGACTGGTAACAAAGAAAGACAAAGAGCTAGCCACCAATGGCAGCTCCACTAACAAGCTTGTTCTAATGTAAGACTTCATTCACATAGATGTAAGAAATAAGCAAATTTGGTCTGCAAATGCTTACAGACACACACGAACCACATCTTAACCAAGGTTTTGTTTACCATTACCCAAGTAATCTTCCTTGTGCAAATGTGTGTTTTCTGTTTGATTCTACTATTTATTAAAGAAAAATTACATGTAACTTGATATACTATTAGCAATCTGTAAGTTACAGAATTAATGTTTAAGTGCAGGGATCAAACAGAAGAAAGCCACCCTCTGCACAAAGGTGTATCTGGTTGAGTAGGAGCTGCTACCAATGCCAAGGTTAGGAAGACCATTGTGACACACTATTTCTTACACTTTCTGAAGGGAAGGAGTGCACAGGGAGAGCCCCATGGATACAGCTTCTGCTGGTGTTCCACACACAGGAGATGCACTGCTTCACAGCAGAGAGAAAGCTATGCCTCTCTCTTTATACTCTTAAACAGATTCAGAATCCCAGGTTCTACCCATGACAGCAAAGAGAAACAAGGTAGGTTAGCCTCATTGGTCCATGCACAGTGCAGGTAAGGCTGACATAGGCTTACACGCTGGGGAGCTGGGTTTGCTTGAAGAATCACTGTTAAAGCTCTGCCTGGAATATTCTGAGTCGCTGGAAGAAGCTGTGCTTTCCGAGAGGCGCGAAGAATCCGAGTCACTGTTCTGGTCATCATTGAGAGGCATTCTGATTCCCTTTACCTTGTTTACACAGTAAACAAGACCTGGAAAGACAAACACAGTTCCCATAAAACCAACATTTACTTTTGTTTGTTTCTCAAAAGTCAGCTACTGATTATTATATTGTGAACGAAGACCAAGAAGTTGCCTTTCCTAAACAGGAAAAGCAAAGGAAAGGATCTGACTTGACATGCAGAATCATATAGTTATCAACAAACTATACCTGTTCTGTAAGAAAGCTTTGCACCTTCAGCTATTTCATACCTTGGTGGTTATGTTAGAGACAGAGTCCCTAAATTTCCCATATTTTAAAAATAAAAGACAACCCACAGGAACGCCGAAGCTGCTTGTTGCAAGAATTTTGGTATTTTTCAGTGTCCATAAAGGCCTCTCATGACGTTACCATCCCCCACCTGACTTCATGAAGAAGTGGTGTTTAGCAATGAGTTTCCTTCCACCAACAGGCTGCACCAAATGTAACAACTGTGAAGCAAACACAAAAGTTGCAGAGGGAGAACAGACCAGTAATTCAGAACACTACATTTCTGACAGGGTGTAGCCAAAAGTCTGGCCTGCTGCTTTAGGTGGCTCTGTGCTCAGAATCAGATCAATAATGGCACAAACCCCAAAATCACTCCTCCTAGGGGTGAAGGTGGATAGGATTCCTAGTTTAAGTCGGAATGGCAACTCTGAGTCTCTAATATTCTATTTAGCACAGACAACAACCTCCACGGAGAAGTGTAGTGCTTCACAGTGTTTCTGTCTATGTAAAGAAACTGCCTCCCAGGTAGGTAATCTGCAATTGCAGAAAGTGTGGACAGTGTGATACAGATGATTAACAACTGCATGACAGGAAGTTAAAAACATGTTCATAATAATATTAAAATGAGAAGCTGGAAGTCAGCTATAATTACTACCAAAGGAATTTGGCTCAGATACCAAAAGTAGCTGTTCATCTCTGATTAAGGCCATGAAGCATTCTGCAGTGGACTTTATGAAGAGACGTAGCCAGCAATGATCTCCATCAGCCAATTTAACTAACACATAACTTCATTTATTCTTAAACCACATCAACTGCAGTAGGCAGGGAACACCACACTTTGCAGCTGCTGAACTTGGAAAAAAGACACTTTTGGCAATAAAGGGATGATCTTTGTCTCTATTTATGTGAATCAACACATTGTGGGGTCCTGGGACAGACAAAAGGAAGGAAAGCATTTCTTTGCTGGCACCTAGATACAGCTCAAAGCATTTGATTTTTTGGGTACCAACTGATCCTGAATAGGATAACTTTATAACTTGATGAGCTACTACACTGAAGAGCACTCCTTGCTAATTGAGATGATTACTATTTCTTAAGTGTATGTTTACTCTTCCTCCTCTCCCAAGAGGGAAGAGGATGCACTTGAACACCTTATTTATGCCATACTTTTGTGAAAAGAACTGGCCACACAGCTAACAGTTTATCACTGTACTGGAGGAGCCAGTAAGAGACACCTGACAAGAGCACAGAGGTCACGCATACACAACTTGCAGCATTACCTGTGATCCTAAGCATCATAATTCTTATTAGAACAGCAATTTTGTAATTTCTAACAAGCAAATATTTAAAACACTATTGGCTAAACAAAACAGAGTTTAAAGAGAAACTAAAAAACTCAAAATCCAGAGATACTTTGGCTCAGAAATTGTATGTAAGTTACAATTAGAAATGGGTCACTAGTCAACACTAGAGAAGAAGCAAACTATTTCTTCCATTAAAATCTGTGTTACAGATATCAGCGTTAGTGCTGACCAAAAACTAGTTGTGACAAACTGGTTCATAGAACATACTTGAGGTTCTTCATGTTGAACTGCTCACTTAAATACAGCAACACTGTACAGAGTCTGCAAAGGTTTTAGTACCCTCCAACTAATATTTTTTGATCAATATAAGAGCACTGTATTTCCAGGTTTTAATCCTGTATAACACCCCTTTATTTCCATACAAATAACTAACCTCCAAGAGATTAATGTTGAAGCAGGTGGTCCATCAAAAGGTTTGATTAACGTTGTTCACAGCGTAGTGGCCCAAACCTTGCAAATCACTCGCAGAGTACAAGCACTTCACGGTGTGTGTCTGCTGCTTCAGTTCAGGGGTTAACAACATGGAAAAAGGTAAATGACCATTAAAGCTCCAAATACTCTCACACAACTTATATATCATCATGTCATGAACTTCCTCTTACCTCTAGGTATGACAACATTAATAAATATTCAGCTTTGCAAGGTGCTTCTGAAGGAAGCACTAGAGCAGCCATGAAGGCGAGTTAGCACTGCCATTTTCCACCCCATCCTGAGTTCCAAGAAGATCAAGTGGTTAAGGTAGAATTAGAAGTCTATATATATAAAGTTCTTAAGCACTAGGCCCAGTAAAGGATCTTCTGGCAACAAATAGTTGCATTTCAAAGAGGCACATGGCATTTTGATGTATCAAGACCATACCTACTCCTACAATATCTGCACACATACAGACAGCAGAGCTGTCAGTAGAGTGCTTCAGAAGGCTTAATTTAAGTAAGAAGTTTCAACACTGCAACAGGAGATGACTCACAAAAAAACACTGCAATCTTTTGCCACACTGAATACATTTCCTAGTAGAATGCTTCAAAAACAGAGTGGGAAGCAAGAATGGGTGTACTCTGCAGATTCGGAACATTATTGCTAAATTTTAAGCCTAAAAGATAAACAAATCAAACTAAACATACATGAATATGCAAGCAGAACCTGCAGGGGCCATCTAAAACACTCAGGCAAAAATACAGTCATTGAGAATACGAAAGGTAAATACAAACCAAAAAAGGCATTCCTAATTAGTCACAACAAGTGACAGCTGAGTCACTTAGTCTTTGCTTTATAGCATACACTGGAAGGGCTCATTTTCTTTTTTTTTAAACCTACATTTTTGTAGATGGCACAGAAGTGCTCATTAATAACAAATGGCCAAGTTAATTTAGAACTTTAAGTTTATATTAGTATAATGGTCGCATAAAAATATTTCAAAAAGCCCTTCAGCCTTGCAAGGTCTCTTTGTAACTCACCATCTTGGATAAACAATAACATATTGTTATTCTTTATTTGCTCATTAATTATTATATATTAGGCCGCTCTTAATACACATATTAATATCTCTCTGTTCTGCTAAAGGGTCAGCCTGAGGTCACAACCGGCTTTACCCTGCTGCACTAAAGACTACCCAAATTTACACATTTGTATGAGGTCGGACACTGTCACAGTGGGCTTCATTACACCGTTTGCTTTCTTGTAATCAGAACCATCCCGTAGGGCTTTTTAAGGATAAACTCTTTGGGAGACCAAGTTAAAAGTATCTTCTACATGTACCATCCATTAGATTCTAGCTAATTTAACAATGAAGAAATAAATTCTCACATTTCTGCTATTTAGAGAGGCGAGGATTATTCTTTTCAGTAAAAAGAAAATATAAAACCTAGATGCTAGATGGCATCTTGCTCTTAACTGGTTACTGCATCACTCGATTCTTCATTAAGAACTTATCAAGACTGCAAGATCAGGTTAGTCTTAGAAGGCACAAGCACACTTTTTATTCCTGAAGGTTTACTTTGTAAGTTATTTTACAAAGCACCTGGGGGGAACAGGGAGGAAGACAGTTGCCCAGTTTGCTGGGCTCTTTCCTCAGATACCATCTTCAAGGAAAAGTTTTCCACAGCTCTGCTTTGGTCAAGGGAAGTGTGCAGGGACACAGAGACTTATGAGCGCTCGGTCCAGTTTTACCACTATGAAGGTCTTAACTTTGTTTATTCTGCTGGGCTCACATTCTTACTATCTTCAAACTGGCACCGACCGAATCTCGTTTGGTCTCGAATTTCCCTTTCACCGACTCCACCTCTATCCGCACTCACGACACCAGAGCAGAAAAGAGCCTTTGTTAAGAGTTACTTGCATCTCCTCCCGCCTCATTGTTCAAAGTTTACAGTTGACAATTCTCCCCTTTAGCTTTCTACTTCCACAGCTCTTCCCCTTGAAGAGACACTTCTCTTCGTGAAGCCTTAAAAAGCGGTATGGGCGAGAGTGGATAGAGCCGAGTGTCCCGAGCGCTTCCCGCGGGAGCGACCTCCTCCCGGACAGGTCGGTGCTGGGACGCGGGGCAGCCGGGGACACCCGGCCCGCTCCGCTCCGCTCCCCTGCGGGGGGAGCGACACCGAGGGGAGCCGCCGGCTCCTCCTCTTCCTCCATCTGTTTCGCTGCCTGTCTCCTCCCCCGGCCCCATGTTTTTAACAGTTAGCAAAGGCAGGAGTTTGGCACTCGCCGACCAAAACAAACAGCGTTTCCAAGGACGTGCCCGGGGGGAGGGAATCCGGGGGAGAAGTGAGGAGGGAACGCTCCCTGCCAAGCCCAGAGAAGGCGAGTCCGGGCACTCGCCCCTAAGCGCCCCGGCAAGTCTCGGGGTGCCCCTGCCCTGCTGACCGGGGCTGCAGGGGGGACCCTGCGCCTGCGGCCGTCGCGGCAGATCGGCCCGGCGGAAGCCCAGGAGACACGGGGCAAGGGGAGAACTTGGGAGCCAGCGCAGGAACCGCGAGACCCACCTGCTACAGCGGGAGTCCCACCGGGGCAGCAGAGCGACGGGCCAGTCCACCACCTCCCTGCCACCCACACCGCACAGGAGGGTGGCGGCCCCCGAGCCAGCGCTGACCCGGACGCACCCCGCGGCTCATCGCCCAGCGTGCCCGGACACCCCGCCGCGTGTCAGCTCCGCCGGCCGGCGCAGCCCTGCCCTGCCCCGCTGTCCCCAGCCGGTCACTCACCGCTGCCCCTCGCCGTCCTGCGCGGCGCTCGCCGGGGCCGCACACAGCCCCCCTCAGATTTAAAGAGCCAGCCCGGACTATGTGTGTCTTCCTCGGGCACGTCCACCTCTGACGGTGGAAGGGGGGAGGTATGTCATTTTTTCCCACCTGCCAGCGGCAAATTATCGGAGGCGCTTGGGCCAGCCTCTGCTTATGCCCATAGAAACTGCCCACATCTCCTCGTTCTGCCTGCGACCGGGCAGTAAGCGTGGAGAAATATCAGGCGATACGGGAAGATGCTTGGCGGACTCCCCCGCGCTGGCAATGGGCCGTGCCGGCGTGCGGGGGGTAGGTCGGGGGACGGGCCGGGCGGTGTTTACGGAAGGGCCCCGTCCGAGCTGGCACCGCCCCCGCCCCGCCCCCGGGCCGCCTCAGACCCGGGAACACCGACCCCGCGGAGCCCGAGCGTGGGGAGAATGGGATGTGCTGTGCCGCGGACGGGGCAGCGCCTCAGCCCTGTGCAGTCGCCTTTGTGCACCGCGCTGCAAAGGGACCTTTAACTATGTTCCTGCCCTGGCTTCCTTACTCTATCGATGAGCAATGATGGGCACTGAGGCGCCCCCCCACCCGCCATCTTGGCTCCCCACTGCCACCCCCGGCACCGCCGCTTCAGGGGAGCCGCTCGGCACCGTGCTGAGTTTAGTTTTAGTCACCCGTCTCACTCACGGCTGTGGTGTCCGGAGGCCTGCTGAGTGCCCACTGAGGAACGCAGCATGGGGCAGTGCAGCACTATCATTATAAATGCTTTGCTTATTGCTGTATTGACCTCACGCACAGGCATCTTCACGCAGCCACTGGGCCAGCAATACCTGTCAGGGTCATCACTTGTCACCTGTCACAGGAGCTACGTGCCACCATTGCCTCACCCACCAGGAAGCACGGAGGGCAAAACACCGGCATCTCTGAGCAAGAGCTCACTAACGCCATCCTTGCCCGTCATGAACAGAGCTCCCCTTCCTGCAGAAAACCTTTAGCACACGGGGTGAACTGCACAGAACAGGTGTTGCATTCGGGCAGACCAAAGCCCACTGTATGTCCCATTAACCTCTGCTATAAAATAAGGGCTGGAAGCAAGGAATGGAGTTTGGCTGTGCAAGTGCCAAGTGCCAGGCTGGAGAGGGAACACTTGCTCACAGCGATGCAGGACACCTGTCAGCCCAGCCTTCAGAGACATTAAATGGGATTAAGTCCAACAGCCTAATCCGATGGCTTCTATAAAGAAGACGATGTTTTAAATAACTGTATTTGTACTACTTTGCTCCACTTTGTGCATGTCACATGGCAATTACAAGTCTGAAAGAGGCTCAAAAGGGCTTTGGAGAAGACTGTGATGGTATACAGATGGGCTGCTTTGTACAGAACTGTTATGACTTCCAAGGACATAATTTATTATTATTTTTTACATCTTTTTGCTTAGACACCATCTGAAATCTGGGGCAAACATGAGTTTTTGCTGTGATAGCTGCTGACACCTTTTATTAATTAACCAGCTAAAAGTGCACAAAGAGTACTTGCAAAAACACCAGGGCCAGTGATTCAGGGTCCATTTTGTGTCTCTGTGGTCTGGCAATTGTGGAAACCTGTGCTGCCCAGTGGTCTAGCTTGCACAGGGAGGGACAGGGATCAGCCTCACCAAGTGAAGTAGCTTCTAAATACTGATATGAAAGGGAACTTCAGGGGGGAAGGTATCTCAGGGATACCAGCTAAATAAAGAGATGGGATTCCAGAAAGGAATGGCTTTAAAGCATTTTTTTTTCTGCTATAGCAGTGTCCTTCTCTCACAAGCACACCAGCTGTTTTGGAGCCCATTCTCAAGTGCATAGCTCGCTCTATCTATCTATCTATCTATCTACTGATGTACTGTATCAGAGATGTACATCTGTATCTATAGCTGAGGCTATACATATACCAAGGTCATCTTTGAGATTCTGGTCCAAAAACCAAGAGTAAGTTAGACACTGCTGTACTCAGCACTTCCCCTTCTTTTTTGTTTCAATTCTTTCCTGATCCAGAGGCACTGAAGCTATAGGTCATTATATGGATCTTAAAGTAGATTACCTACTGGAGAGATTTTCTCCAGAGAAATGCCACTCATTTCTCATTTTCTGGTGTTCCCAATGTCAGCCAGAAAAATAATTATACAGCCTTTGAATTTGTTCTGCTCAATTAACAAGATCAATGTCCTCGTATCTTATGTAGCACATGCATGTGCGTCCTGGATTTGGCTGGAATAGAGTTAATTTTCTTCCTAGCAGGTGGCAAGGGGCTGTGTTTTGGATTTGTTTTGAAGAGTGTTGATAACAAAGGGATGCTTTAGTTACTGGTGAGTGGTGCTTACACTGAGTCAAGGCCTTTTCTGCCTCTCAGCAGCAAGGAGAAAGGTGCACAAGATGCTGGGAGAGGACACAGCCAGGACAGCTGACCCCGCTGACCCAAGGGATGTTCCAAATCATGTGGTGTCATGGTCAGCAACAAAACTGCAGGAAGGTTGGTGCAGGGGCACAGCTTGGCCATCAGTCCGTTGCTGGTGAGAAATTGTTTTCATTTGCATCACTTGTCTTTCTTGGCTTTTATTTACCTCTTCATTATTTTCATTTTTATTACAATTTAATATTAGGTTTGCTTTTTTTTTTTTCCAATTATCAAACTGCTTTTATCTCAATCCACAAGTTTTCTCACTTTTACCCTTCTGATTTTCTCCCTCATCCCACTGGGGACAGGGGTATGAGAGAGAGCAGCTGTGGTGCTTATTTCCTCCATGGAGTTAAACCACAACAAAGTTCCAAAAACATTTGGAATTTTGACTAGTGTCTCAAGTAGACTTTAACACTTGGCCTTTTACTCCAGAAACACTGTTAATTGAAATGAAGGACTAGTTTATGCTCACTCTTTGCAGCAACTTTGCAGGCTTGTAACCTTCCTTACTGTCACTAGCAAAACTGCAAAGCCAGTAAAACCTGCAATTAATGCTCTGCTTTACCCAGCAAACAGCAAGGCAGCTCCTGAGTGGATAAGATGTGCAGCTGCATTTGGCCCTGCGGGTCAGAAATGTCCCAGTGTGTGGCTAACTCGTGGTTAGCATGGGAGGAGAGGGAAAGGGCAAGGCATGCTATAGTTTATGCCAGGGCCCATGAGAACTAAAATGAGAACATAACTTAAAGTCACAAGCCATTTTTCCCTAATCCTAATAACTAAGCCAGGCAGACTGGCTTTAGTGCTAACAGATGGATGTTAAGACTCTGGGTTGACTGAGATCATCAGGCCCAGATTTGATAATAGGCTCAAGGTCAACACAGAAGGACTACAAGGCAGGTGTAAGGATGCTTTCTCAACTTGTTCTTTTGTGGAGTTTCCTGTATTCCAAGGATAAATAAGTCTTGTGAGAGGCAAACTGGTTTGCTCCTTCTCCCCACTGAAGTATTTGTCTTCAAATTCACACTAAGGCAAAGCAGAATATTGACACTTCTGAGAGAAAATGGCACATCAGTAGCTCCCCCAACCACACCAGCCTGCAGTGTCTAGCAACTTTACCACCTCAGTACTAGTGGTGATTCCACTAATTCCTAATGCACACTAGTAAGTGGTCTTTCTGTATAAAGGAAATGGAGTTAGACCCACAGTGTCAAATGCAACAAAAAGCTATTTGTAGAATGGTAATCTTGGTCAGAAATAGCTTGAATTGGGTCCATGGTGAGAAAAATCTTTAGGTAGTACATTGCTAACATTTTCCTGGTCACTACCAAGTGAGAGAAGGAGATATAGTGACAGTTACCTGCACTGCCTGAAACAGATTTACATCCCTCGATATGTAACACTGATGATCCTCTTGTTTATTCTCTCTGCTGAAGTCCATATGGCTCTGTTCTTAGAGTAAACTCTGAAATAAATGGCTTCGGAGTTAAAATCCTGGGTATTAGGGTACTGTTACAAATCCTAGCCTTTCGAGGCCCTTCCTAAATAGAAATCTGATATCTCCCTCTCATAAATGGGGAGATAACTAAGGCTGTGGCTGGATCTTCACAGTGGAATCTGCTGTTGTAGCTTTCCCAGGGTACTTTGTTGGCTGCTGAAAATTTCTACTCTCAGAATCTCTACGTCCTTGTATTGAGGAGGACATATTATTCTGAGGGTTCCTCACCTGCTTCAGTGCAAGCCCCTCACACCAACTTCAGCCACCCCTAGGATATATTTATGACAACCTCTGGACCCCATGCAAGCTCTCTGTCACTTCTTAGGGTCAGGGCAGTAAGTTCTGTTCTGGTGCCCATAACTTGTAGTTGCTCCAACATCCCCTCAGGTTTGTGCATTTGACAGAATTGTGCTAAAAAATGCCTGAGACAATTCACTATAAATTCTCCTCTTATCACCCATTCTAGTAGTTACTAGAACATCATGTATAGACTGAACAGTTCAGTTCATCCTAAGGCTTGGCAGAGGTAGAACTGTATTTGACAGGCTGATATAAGGGGTTGTGATCCTGCTGACTTTACAAGTCATTATTTCTCCACAATACTCAACATAAAATTTATTTTTTATGTATATATTGTGTGAAGGAAGAATATACTGTAATCAAAGGAAAGACCAAGAAAATAAAATGTCTTCCAAGACAAAGCTTGGTTTAATTTCTTTCTGTAATCAAATAGTGAAACAGATGCATTCAGTGCCTCAAGCTCCAGCTGGAGCTCGCAGCACAGAGGAAGGCCTGCTCAGCCTTTCCTTTCCTGTCCTCTGCCGGGACCCGCTCTGTGGGGAGGATGAAGGCAGCCGGCTCCTGTCGGCGTGGGGAGGCACAGAAGCATGCTCGGGGCGGAAAGGCTGTGCTGTGCTCAGCTCCCGGTCTCTCCGTCTCGGACAAAGCCCTGAGAGGGGCTTGTCGGGGGCCTGGAGCGCTCCTGCCAGCCAGGGCAGCAGCTGCCGGGTGGTTCCCCAGGGACCAGCCCGATGCCAAGTCTCTGCTCTGCAGGCACTAGTAACGGCTTGGGGAGAGGGGTTGCGGACCGAGAAGAGAACTTTCTCTCCACGCCTTTCTCTTAGTCATTCCGGAGCTTGCTGCAGTTATTCCAGCCAGAATCACAACCAAGCAAAGCAGAAGTTGCGTGAGGCAGAATCCTGCCGCGTTCTGCCACCAAAACTACACGCAGGGCCAGAAAGTGGCAGCAGGGCCGGTCTGGGGTGGGGGATGCCCGCCGCCGGAGGCTGCGGGGGTGGAGAGCGCTCCCCGCTCCGAGACCCCCACTCCGGGACCGGACGGGGTCTGTGATCGCGCGGCTGAACCAGGCCTTCCTCTCCGCCTCGCCCGCCGCTTCCCGGTCCCATTGCTACCCTGGCGATGGGGCTGGGCCCTCGGCGCCACGTCTGCCCCCCGGCAGGGACGGAGCCCATCCCCGTGTGCGTGGCGGCTCCCCGGGGCGGGGGCCGGGGCGGGGCGGGGAGCGTAGCGCGGCCCGGGCCGGCGCCTCCGCCTTCCCTCCATCCTCCCTCCCTCTCTCTCTCGCCCGCTCCCGCTGCTCCCGCTCTGCGTACGACGGCGGCGGCGTCCCGCCATGTCGGCCGCTAAGCACCGGGGCGCTAAGGGGGGCAGCCCACCCACCGCCAACGAGAAGGGCGCGCAGCCCGGCGGCGCCGAGGAGCCGGCGGCCAAGAAGCCGGCGGCGGGACACGGCCGGGGCGGCAGGGCCGGCGGGGGGGGCCGCTCCGGCGCCGGCCCCCGCCGCGGCTGGGCGATGCTGCTGGGCGCCGCGGTGGTGCTGGGCGCCGCGCTGCCCGCCGGCTGGTACATGCTGCAACTGCAGGAGGAGGTCGGGCGGAGTGCCCGGGAGGTGGAGGCCTCCGGGCGGCAGCGACAGGAGCTGGCCGCCACTCTGGACGCCGTGGTGCAGAAGGTAGCGCGGCGCCGGGGGCGGGCGGGCTGGGGACCGTCGGGGCGCTCGGTGCTGCTCGGCGGGGAGGGGGCAGCAGCCGCCTGGGCCGGCGGCCGGACGAGGGGCTTCGCCCCTTCAATAAGGAGCTGTGCAGCTCTCGGGTGCCCTGGCTTGGGGAAAGCGAATGTGTCCTGTTGCCTTCCCCTTCTCTTCCGTGCTCCCTCAAAGATGCTTTCATGGCCATTAGAGGGGCAGATGGAGTCCGGGCCGCCGTATTGCCGAGCTTGCAAACGTGGCCCCAAGAGCAGCGAGAAATCCCTGCCAGGCAGCGTAGAGCTGGGCGGGACGGGGCGGGACGGGACCCCGCGGCGGTGGCCGCAGCCCCCCAGCTCGCTTTTCCAGGCCTGTGCCTGAAGCCATTTTATGGAATGCAGCCCGCACGCTGCATTAGGTGTTGGCAGCGGTGCGGACCTGCCGTTCCGAAGGAGCCCGCTGCCCGTAATTCTGTATCTTCGAGGCCCGCAAATCTCTTAAACCTAGCGGGGCGAACGAGCTGCTCGTCTCTGCCTGTCGAGCAGGCAGGTGTGCACGCCAAGGGACGCGGCGTGGCAGCGCTGTCAGAATGGGGCAGGATCCGAACTCAGCCTCCCCACACCCTAGAAAACAAAACCCATGTGAACTTCACCGAGCAACAGAGCCTGTGCCAGAAACACTGCTGCAGTACCCTGCCTCCCACGCTCCTGCCGCAGTCTCTGGCCAAGGGAGTGAGACTCACAGTGTCCAAGGCAGTCCAGGACCATGGAAAAGCTGTGAAGTTGCTGGCACAGGATGTGTCTCAAGTAAAGTGAAAAAAATTGCTCATTTCCCTCATTTTTATTTTCACCCAGGCTCTTCTTAGCCTCCCAGCTATAAGCTTCACAAATAACAATGTCTGCTTGGATATGTCCTAAAACCTTTAAAAATGGCATCTGTGATTGCATATCATCAACATACAATTAAACTAGTTTCCCAGGAGTAGGTTAATTGGCTGAAAGACAGTTTGTAAAGTTATGACCGAATCAGATCAAAGAAGAGGAAATTCTTGTCTCAGCTTGACTGCTTTCTGCATGGCAGACCATTCAGATTCCCTGTATTCCCTGCGAGCTTGGCCCTGGGCTGGCAGTGGGGGGACAGGCACTGGCAGAGATCTGGCTCTTCAGTGGTGCTTCCAGAAACACTGTGGCCTGTACATGTGGAGATTATTATATCATCAATCTTGGTGTTTCCTGTCCCATACAACAAGAAGGAAAATTCATGCCAATGGGGGAGAAGAGTTGTAAACTTCAGGGTTATAGGGCTGTGTCTGAAGCTAATTTTAAATCCTGGGGGGGTTGAGTCACTGATGACAGGACAGCGATTTGAATTAGAAAAATTTGTTGCTTTCTACTGGTTTTTAAACCATTTTTGTAGACTGTTTGTAAGAAGGAAGAAATTGCAATGGCAAGATGTAAAACTACAATACATGACTGTAGAAATCAGATGTACATGCCATGTCTAAGCCCTTCTAATCAAAGGAATGGGGATGATTTGCTGCCTCCCATCTCCCTGTCGTTGCAGAAAATAATGTGTTACATATTCTAGGAGTATATAATAGACATTTATAAATAGTTGGTTTCAAAGACAACTGAAACTTACTTGCCTGTGTATAACAGATGGCTGTCAAAGGTGGGGGAAAGAGATCACAGGGTTTCGATGTAACCCTTGGAAGTTTCGGTTGGTTGCTGTGGTTTGGTGACACAGGAATGTACTTGAGGGAGAGGAGAGCAGGCTCTTTCATTGCTTTACAAAGGTGTAGCATCAACACAGGTTGCTGTGTTGCTTTGCCCTTCGTCTGACTGCAGAGAGCTTCTGTCAGGAGTAAGCATTGACTAAACTCATCTGCTTTACACATTGAGGAGAAAGGAAATGATGTGGACTTTAAGACAGCACCATTCTCAGAGAGGCCAAGGTCATTAGGTGTTTAAACACAAGATAGTATGACCAGTTAGAGAACACAGTAGTCATTGGCTGAAGATACATTTTTATGTACTATTTGTGATGTTAAATCTTTCAAGGGCTATGGCTTTAAATCTTACCAGCCATGTGTGCCAAAAAAGCAAAATCTCACATGAAGGTTCACACACAGACCAACTTCTTTGAAGCTTTGAGTTTTTACCCCTCTTGAGCAAGGGTATTGCACGGATTAGAAGACCCTAGTCCATTTTATTATATCAGAACTCTCTGATCTTCATGTGGCTGGCCCAGATGGGGAATAGCTTCAACTCACACCATGAACATTGCCTGAATACACTGGAGGAGCAGGAATAAAGTACTTCTGCTGTGTGAGGTGGGATCCATCTCTGTCAGGCATACAGTCGCAGAGACCCAGCCCTCTGGAGAGTTCTGGCTATTTCTGATTTCTTAGACTAAAATGATAGTTACTTGCAAATATGAGTTCAGTGTCACTATAATAGGAAGGGCAGGAGAACTTTTCTGTGTTACCCTGTTAGATTTCTGACCTCCATTTATAGTGATACAGAAAAAAGCTCTCTGCTCTCTGTGGAAATAATCAGAATGACAGCTAAGATGTAATGAAAATGAGGTTGGTAAGTCAGTCAAATTACTGGTGCTCAGCTGCAGTGTGGCAGTATTACCTTCTCCACCCTTTCCCCTTAGTAGTTAATTTCAAATTTTCTATGGGAGCACTAGAGAATACAAGTGTAGGGAATATAAAGGCATTAGAAACCTTTCTGCTGAAGAGGGAGAAAAGAAGTCATCTTTATGGGTATTCTTCAAACTGCAGGGGTCTGTCAAAACAAGGGCAAACTGTACAATCCTTGCACAGTGTAGACTTTCTTGAAAACTAAGGAGGATTTGCAAAAATACACAGAAATAACGTAATTTCTAATTAGGATGTATATTCAGTCTTTTGAAAATAATGTCTAGGTTCAGAGTCAGTTAGGGAACTTGCTTCAGTTGAAAAGAAAAAAAAAGGCAGCTCTGTGTATTTTTCTCTAAAACCATATAAAATATACTTTTTTCTATTTATGGAATAAAACCACCCCCCCAGCTGTGTATCTAATCAGTAAACATGGCAGCCCATGTGGCATGGCTGATTAATATACCCTTCAGACACAGGGAGCAGTGTGGGGCAAGGCAATGCGCATTACTCAGCACTTGCCATCCTGCCAAAGCCTTGAGGTATTTTCTGTGTGATGGATTCCTCTTGCAGCCAGTGGGAGTTCTTACATATCTTTACTAAGTTTAAGAAAGGACAACCCACACATGCACAAAAAGATTTCTCCACAGTCTTAAGACTGATGCTCTGCTTGGCCTCAAAATTAAATAATGCATGCTTCCCCAGCCTGGATCTTACCTTTAAATGTGACAGCAAGTGAGTGTGGCAGCCCCTCACTCCTTAACCTTTTTCCTCTGGCTGCTGCTAAAACCAGCTGTAAACACAGTTTTTGTAATTGAGAAGTTTAATACTGTACCTGATGCAGTGGTAGGAACTTTGTGTTAACCTGAGCTAGATGCAAGGCAGGCCCTTGGCAGCTGCCGTGCTTTTGTTCTCTGTATGTACATACATGTGCCCTGCTCAGCGCGAGAGTGTGGGCGTATGCAGGAGTGGGAAAAACAAGCTGCTAACTATTATCTTAAAATATAGTTTAAAAAATCTCTTGTGTTTCCCTTGGTGTCTAGGAATAGCAAAATGTCATGATTACTATTTCCATTGGACCATTCCAGCTCCTCTCTCCCTCTAATTTTTCTTGTCTCTCTTTCTTGTGTGCAACACTTCTTTTTCATGGTATTCTTGCCTGATAAGATCTAATTCCAGTTTTTCTGTATTCAGAAGCTGGTGCCTGATATTCTTTTGGTTTGTCCTCATCTCATAACCCCCCCCCTCCTTTTTTTTTTTCCCCCAAAGACTTGTGGTCTTTAGAACCAGGAATCCTATAGAGTAGGGATGCTTCAGGGGTCTGCATGCAGGCTCTGGAGAACAGAGTTCTTTCTTCACTGCTGCAGATGTCCTGGATCATGAGTGACAGGTCAGTGAGACCAAGGACCCTTAACAGAAGGCATATGTACTCTAGGGCTGTCAGGCTCAAGATGCTGGGTTTTTTGTGCCTCCCCTATCCACTGAGTCATTTCAGGTATGGGGCATGAAGGACTGCAAGGTAATAATTTCATCTGGCAACAAGGGCTGTAAGGATCTTGGACAAAAAGGGTGAAATTACTGGTATTAACCATGTGTATTTCTGGCCTAGGTACGTTCTCTTCAAACCACGTTTGGAGAATTTGAATCCATGATGAAAATTGTTCAGCAGAAGCAGGAGGTGAGCGAGAAGGCTGTTAAACAAGGGGAGAGTGAAATAAACCGGATCAGTGAAGTGCTTGAGAAGCTGCAAAATGAAATTTTGAAAGACTTGTCTGATGGCATTCACATGGTGAAGGATGCAAGGGAACGAGACTTCACATCTCTGGAAAACACAGTGGAAGAGAGACTAACAGAGCTGACCAAGTCTATAAATGACAACATTGCTGTATTCACTGAAGTCCAGCAAAGGAGCCAAGATGAAATCAACAATATGAAAACAAAGGTTGGTTCACTAGAACAGGCAGATGTGTATAAACATGAAATTCAGGTGCTAAAAGATGCTTTTGATCAGATGCAAGCATCCATGAAAATGAAAGAAAAGGACATAGAGACCTTGAAGAGTACAATAGACTCCATGGAGTCCGATGTGTACACTGAAGTGAAAGAGTTAGTCAACCTCAAACAAGAACATGAAAAGTTCAAAGAGGCTGCAGACACTGAACACCTTTCATTAAAAGCTTTACAAGAGAAAGTTCTGAGAGCTGAGGAGTCTATTATGCAGCTCCCTAGTGACATTAAAAGACTTGATGAAGATTTACTGCAAGTTAAAACCAACCTCAACAAATGGGAAGATAATGAACTCTTCAGAAAAGCATTAGAAACTTTTGGGAAGAACAGTGAAGGACTGGAGTCTCGATTGAGGCACATAGAAGACAGCTTAGAGTCTCTAGCATCTGTTGCTGCTGAAAACAGTGAAAAGTTGGAATCTTGCCTTTCTAAGGAGGCAGAGTATGAGAATAAACTCAATAGCCTAGAACAAAGCATTAGCACTCTTCAGGGACTCTCAAATACAGATGCAACTGCAGTCACAGATGTTCTGAAAAATCTTGGTGAAGCACAGACTTCGCTGTACAATGACATGGAAAGCTTAAAGAGAAGCATCAGTGACTTGCCATCCTCTGGTGTTCTCCAAGATGTCCAGAAGCAAATTAGTACTTTGTTGGATCAAGGAAATCTTCAGGCAGGTCAAACACTTTCTCAAGGCTACCTTGAAAAGTTTTCTTCCATGGAAGGCTCCGTAGATGAACTGAGATCTTCTGTTAGCCAGGTCGATTCTGATTTGAAAATGATAAGAACTGCAGTGGATAGTTTAGTCGCCTATTCAGTGAAAATTGAAAATAATGAGAACAACTTGGAGTCTGTGAAGAGCTCAATAGATGACCTGAGAAATGATCTGGAAAGGTTGTTCGTGAAAGTAGAAAAAATACATGAAAACATTTAGGCAGTGGTGCTCCTTGGGCAAATAATGGGTTAAGGAGAATAGCTTTTTTTATGCCCTGTTTTTTACTCTTTTAAAAAGCAATTTGATACCTCCAAAGAGAATAAGAATACTTTAATAATAGAGACAGTTCTGCTTATTTCCTTATTTCTTTTCGGTGTAGTGTTTTTGGAGTTTTTCTTGTTTGGTTTTTTCCTTCCCCTAAATTTTGTTTTAAGAAAACACAAGTTCAGTTGGGGGTTGAGTTTCTTAAGGGCTCATCTTCTCTATGAAGCTGTACCACTGTTAAGTGTAGTGGTGTAATTAAGGCACTACAGTCTCGTTAGCATGGGCACATATTTAATGGCATGAAAGTGTTTCACACTGACACCAGATAACCCACACAGAAAGGCAACAGCTGTTCTGGTACCCAAAGCATTCTGCTGCACTCACTGAGGATTTTACTGGTATGTTTCGGTTTAAGAAACAAAACTGCACGCTATTTTAAACTGTTTACTCTGGTGAACTTAAGAGTGGAGCAGGTGTGGAGCACCTTATCTCTTTCTGCAGTTTGGGACTCAGACATGTGGGCAGTTTACCAAGGGTCAGCTGAGCTGTAGTGTGTTTCTGTGAGACCTTAGTCTGTACCAAGGAACTAACAAGGTCTGAGATCAGTGGCACTGCCTGGGACTAAGGCATAAGAGATTAATTCTTTGTGATCACAGGCTTCTTTGCCAGCACCTTCAACTGCTGCTGCAGAAGATCAGTGCTTAGAAGGGACATCTAAGTATGGGATTCATTTCAAGAGGGTACAGTAATATTTTTGCCATATTGTTAGATTGTTTACGTGATTAGGCTGTGTCTTCCTTGGAAAGATCTAATTTGGTCTTTGGTAAGGGATTTTTCTGTAAAAATCAGCACAAGGAAATCATCAGGAAAGTTGTGTCCCATATATAACAAGCATGCTAACAACAGCAATAATACACTCCAAAACACACAAGAGGGAAAAATCACCCTGAAATCAGCAGAATTGCTTCTATGGCATATACATTTCCAAATTTTCACACAGCTGACAGTGACCTGAACTCTTGTTACATATTCAGGACCTCGTGCCTGATTCTTGTCACTATTTTTGTCACCAGGTGTCTGGCTGGGGCATTGGTAGCAAAGAATCCTTCTAGGAGACCTGCTTTAAGAGAATGAGGAAAAAGTGTCATAATTCTGGTCTTCTAAAAACCACTTCCTCGTGGAGCTTCTTTGGTTTTCTGTCTTTTTGGAAAGGATTTCTAGTAATCCCTCCTTTTCAAGTTTATTTCTGAACTTCATCCAAATAATTTGTAAAGGAGTCTGCACACGGATACCTTGGAAATAGGCCATAGGCATCATGCCCACCTCAGCCTGGACAAGACAGATCCTCAACTGTGTTAGATGAAAAATTCCTAGAAATAGCATCTCCCAGAAATGGGAACAGCACAGGTGAAAAGGAGTTCTCCTAGGTAAATAGGATATTGAACCATATCCAGTGTTGTTCCCACTGTAAAAACAGGAAAGAATTGCTGTCAGAAAAGAGGGAGCTGTGGCATTAAGGTAACTGTTGTCACTGTTGGAACTGCACTGTTCTTTGTTGACTTCTCAAGTTCTTGAACAATGTTGTTTAGGTTACTGTGAAATGAACTCTATGGCTTATTTGCAGTATTTTTAATACATAATAAACATTTGGAATATTCTTTGCACTTTTTTTTGATTGCTGCTTGCTTACTGTTGTGTTTCCAGCAAAGGTGTTTCCAGTGGTGTACAGGGAAGCGCCAGATGTGCTGCAGCCCTCTACAGGTTCTCAGCTTCCACGGGGAAATGTTGAGGCACTTTTGCCTGCTGTGGTCACAAGCCAACTCTTGGAAGCAAGGTTTGAGTCACATCAAGGTGTTGCTGTTGACCAGCAGACTCAGGAGCCCGAGAAGGTGATCAATAAAGTGTGAAATACCTGAATGAGTTCTGTGCCAGACAGTGCCATCAAGACTTCCTCAATGCCCAAAGCTTGTAGGACAGAAATAATGTGCAGAAAGAACCTGTGTGATATTTGCACAGTGGTTGGTCCTTTTGCTGAGCTTGGAGTGCTGGATTGTATGGCCCATCTACTCATGATGGATATCTGCCTTTCAAAAGCTTGGGAAAGGGTAATTTCAGGAGTATAGGCATCATCATATCCTGGCAATTCTTGAGGCTAAAGTCACAGAAATAGGTAATCACTCTTGAATTAAACTATGTGTGCTTGACAAAGCAGGTGAGCACCCAAGCCCTTCTATCTAAAGGTATTGGAGAGAACCTGTTGGCAGCAAGCTGGCTGACATCATGCAGTGACTTTATAGTAGCTGCATAGTGTTGGAACTTAGGCTGCTAAAGCCAGCAGTGCAGCTGGGCTGTATTTGATCTCAAAGATTAAACAAAGAATTTCTAATTACGTTTCTAGTAACTGAATTTTTATGGCAAGCTAATGAAATTATTAATTTCACTTAATGAGAATAATAATTCTCTGTAAATAATAACATGTCTGGAGGCAGGCACAGAGACAAGGATCCCTTGGCAGGCTGGTGGCTCAGCTTTTATGTCTGGTTTGACATTTTCATCCAATACAAACATTTCCTAATTTCCTCATAAATGCTCACAGACCACATACAGACCTAATGCTGCTCTGTCATTCTTCAACTCGAATAAAGCAGTGGAGAAGGTCTTAAGCAAGACAGCCTGTGTTGCTAGTGTTCCTTTATACTATTTGGAGGTCATCATAACATGCTGTTACAGTAGCAAATTTCAGCATAAAATTGTCTTACCTGATTGACGGGGAATTGATGGGGAATTTGCCTTCATTCCCGGGTCTCAGAAATGGAGAAATCATTCCATTGAGGCACGGTGGACTTGATCACTCTTGAAAGGGCTTGCCCAAACAGCTACCCTGGCAAATGTGATGGAGATAAATCTTGAGTTGCTGCAGGGACTTCTCCCAGCGGGAATTCAATTCCACTGCCTGGAGCTAAATTACTGAGAAGGGCATCTGGTGGTCTAAATGTTTCATTACAGCATGAAGTAGTGATTTAGTGTTTTTATTACCTTTTTTGATATAGCTCAGCTGGTACCGTAAAACAAAGCTGCACACAGGTGAAATCACCATCGGAAAAAAAAAAGTGAGATGCACGAACACCCCAGCAGCCAAAAAAACCCATCCAGTGCGGGGCCCTGCCGGGGGTGCTGGGCTGGAGCGAGCCCCCGAGAGAACAACGGCGATGATGGGAGATGTTGCAGGAGAAGAGACGGGACAAACGGGGCTGTTAAGCCGTGGGGAAGGAAGGATGGAAGAAAGGAAGGAAGGATGGGAAGGAGGAACGGGAGGAAGAGCGAGCCTTCCCCCCTCAGGCTCGGGGCGGTGGCGCGGGCGCCCCCCGGTGGCAGCAGCGCGGCAGCGGCGCGGGCCGGTCTGTCTGTCTGTCTGTCCGTCTGTCTGTCCGTCTGTCCGTCTGTCTGTCTGTCCTGTCCTGTCCTGTCCCTCCGCGGGCAGGGGATGGCAGCATGTGTGGCCTGGCCCACCCAGCTGGCACAGGACAGCCGCCAGGTGCCCCCTGCCTCCCCGCCCCAAGCCCCGCCGCGGCTCCGGCCCGCGTTCCCCGTTCAATGCTCTCCTGTGCTACCGCCGCCCCAAAAAATCCTGATTCTAGAAGCAACTGCAACTCATTCTGTCTGTTTTGTCATTTTGCTAATACCTGATCCCTGGCCAATTTGCCATATCATCACCACCTGCTTGGTTTATAATGTATAGGAGCCGGAAGCTGTGGCTCTTTTGGGTTTATTATCAGCTCTATGTGACACTTATCACTATGTGATGCTAATCCTTAATTGTCCTCTGTGTACTCGTACATTACTGTTACCCTGGCCTTCCTGCATGCATTTTAGTCATTGTCATCCTCCACCAGCCAAGAACAGATGTTCACCAAGGTCAGATATGCTGGTTCAGAATATTCACACTCAGGGCTTTTGGAACACCTATTTGTAAGTCTTGGTATGAAGTCAAACAACATTCCTTTGCCAAGACCCCACTTAGTCTAATGCTGACCAGGGATGCTCAAAGGGCAATTCTGCCTTGGACACCAAAACAAAAAGTGTATTTTGTCCTTGCTCACATAAGAAGACCTCTTCAGAGTCTCTAATATCCAATCCATTGCAAGCTCCCAATGCAATGTAATTTGACCATAGTCAGTGCTTGCTCATGCACTCGGAAAGTGAAAGAACTTGGAAATCTCTTTATGTGAGCAGAGCTCGATAATTCCTGCATTTATAATGCAAATACTAAAGCCCGGAGCTATTCAGAGTTAATACAGCATCACAGCTGTAGCTTGCTAGACCTCAGACAAAGAGATCCCTGAACTCTGCTTTTTTTTGCTTATGGAGCAGGTGTTCCCTTGGCTGCCACAGATTTGCAAGTAGTACATCTCAAAATCTTTTCCAAGATGATGCTGCTAGATGCTGTGCTTAGCACCAAGGGGACAAATCTTTTCTCAAGTGATTCCTATTTCACTGTGAGAGGAATAAAAGCTGAAGAAGCAAATTCTCATTTTACTGCATATCCTGTTTAGGAAAAAAAAAAGGAAAAAGTTTTGAGGAAACACTTATTACACCATTAACTCCTGTGCCTCACCCTGGTGTTCATCTGCAATTCTAGAGGAAGAAGCTAGTTCAAATAAGGGTGGCTTTGTTCCACTCAGAAAGACTTTGCTTTGGCACTCTCTAGATGTAAATATGTCAAATTCCAATGGATAATCCTTTCCTGTCAATACTGCTTAGGTTGGGGTTGGGATAGAATCCTAGAGTTATGAGTAAGGATGGAAAACATAACAGTGGAGAAAGAATCGGGGTTACTTACAGGAATTTTTTTATTGCTCTGACTTTCAAAGTTCTGACAATTTTTTTCTCTTTCCATCATTTCTCCCTTTCCACCAAACTTCTCAACTGTCTATACACAGTAGGGGGATACAGAATATTATGCTTAGATTTTAATTGATTTACAGTAAAAATCTGAAGTCACAAGCTATACCATGCCTTAAGATGAGAGCCACTGAAGAACTGTTTGTTTAGAGAGAGGATTGCAAGAGATGTGATCTAAACATAGGAACTGATATCCTTGTCAGTGGCAGGCAAAACAAAAACTTCGCAGTTCCCAGTGTGTTTGAATAGTTCACACTTTGGTGTCAGTCAGGCCAAAAAAACCTTACTGACAAGTGGTTCCCTGCCCTGGAAACTCAAACTGCTTTTGCAAAGGAGTGAGATCCAGCCTGCAAGGTGGTGTGCCTGTGAACCAGAGACCTGGGAAGGGTAGCACGTACCTCCAGTCTGCCCAGCCTCGGAAGCTTTTTTTGGACAACCTCTGCCCAATGTACAAAGTCTGTAAGTTGAAACAGTGTGGTGAAAATTTCCACCCAGATGGGAAACTTACAGACAATGACAAGGGTCCTGATCCAGATCCCACTCAGGTCAGTAGCTATATTCCCCTTTTCTTTCCTGGTACAAAATTTAGGCCAAAGCACTTCACCCAAACATACCCAACAAGATTTCCAACATCCCAAGTTCAAAAAATCCCCTCCTTTCCTCTGAGTGCATCAGAGTTGCTTAGCAGAATACCTAATAGCTAACAAATCTTCCCATCCTGAGCAAGGTTCTCCTTTTTCAAGATCTCTTCTTAGGGTCTGGACACAGCAGCACAAGAACATTATCAGGGGAGATAGTACTGGCTTATGGTTTATGGATTAAACAAATATGGTTTGTGGTGTTGGGGAAGCAGGCTGGGCCTCAGGGCATGCTTATTAGCTATTTCTGTTTAAAAGATAAACAATGTAGATAGCCCAGTGCTCACCATCAGGCTCTTCACGAGGGACAGCCTTCTCCATGCTGTTGTTTCCAGCTGCCTGGAGTTTCAGGTATATGTTCAGCTGATGCCTTCAGAGATGCCATCGCAGCCCTCAGAGCTAGAAACAAAAGGGACATTGATTGATGTGAATGTGTGCCCTGAGTGAATGAAGCTGTTGTTATTCCTACATCATGTGTATAACACCAGTGCCCAGAGGTTCAAACAGGTGCTGGATGAAAAGATTTATTTAGGCCCTGTCCACTGGGATGCTCTGGGCACCAAACCACTCTCCCTAGGGAATATCTTTTAGGACTAAATATGGGCTTCAAGCACGCTATTCTGAAAACTTTTGCCTCACCCCCATACCAGATTTCTAACATCATACATTCACGTCTGAAGATGGTATTGGTCTTAGCACATCCACTGAGGATTCCACATTCTCAAGGTGGTTTCTCGGTTCTGTCTAATGTGTTAAGCATTAGAAATAAGATAAGCAAGAAAAAGAGAAGCCTTTCTATTCAGAGAGGAGATATTTGTATTGCTAATAATAGCCCAACTAAGCTTTTGTGACCTTGAGATTGATGGAAGGATAATTAAGGTTTGCCAGAGTCTGAATCCTTACATATAATTAACTGAGGTGATAATAACCTCTTAGAGCCATGCAAAATAACTCTGTAGTTGAATGCATTCAGTGACCGAACTGCATTACTGCATCCCAAAAGAATGTCACAGCCTCTCAGTGATTGGAGTTTGGGGACACTACTGGAAAATGCCCTGTACCCCCTAAATCACTGTGGTTTTAAAGCTACAGCAGCTGCAGAGATAGCAGGGTGATTCCTGCTGGCCTTCTCTGGTTTCAGAAGAACCTCCTTTGATTAAGTCATTGCAGACCTTCCAGAGTGTATTATCACACAAGCACATTTGGGTTATCCAGTAACAACATGGGGTAAAACTAAGCTGTGGAGCTGTAGGAAGTGAGAGTGCAGGCTACAGTTGTCTTTTGTGTCACTGCTCCTTCCATCCACTGTGCCGTCAGACACCAGACCACATGGCCAAAGGAGCTGAGCAACCAAAGAGCAGAGAGGGACAGAGAGGAGGCGTGCTAATGCAGTGACGCACACAGCAGAGAAAGCCATCAGTCCACATGGCTTGGGTCAACCATGACACCTCTGACATTTAAAAATGTTAACTTTCAGGTGTTTCTGCATCCTCTCCTGTCTCTTGCAGAATCACATCTTTCATGGGACATGATCCAAGGCCTATGGACTTTGATAGATCCTCCTCTGTTGACTTCCATGGTCACTGGAGCAGTGTGTGTGTGGCACAGGGAGAGGGGAAGGTGAAGAAGTACCAAATAGAATAGATACCTGCTGCTTTCCAGCTTCCAGCCCCATGATATATTTTCCAGTGTTTGGGGACCTTTATTCGTTTATACAGTAATTTCACAATTATAAG
>VRYO01001878.1:29954516-29968233 GCA_009812075.1 Sialia sialis
TCCAGCTGTTTCGCAGCAGAATCTGGTTTATTCTAGGCAGCATAACTGGTGTCATCTTCATCAGCTCCAGTGTTGGCAAAAGCTCCTGTGTGCCTAATCTCACAGAGACTAGCACGAGCTGAGGTAAAGTGAGAAGGATTTGGTCTTGCTAAAGCAATGGCAAGTAAGTAGAGGTCATGTTGCTCCTCTTATTAAACTTGAGTAGTTTTTTCATCTTACTAACAGACTTTCAAACATGCTCTTTGAAAATAACTGTCCTGTTCCATTAAATTAAATCTGTTTCTTGCTTAGAATACAATTAGTGTCAGCAAAGCATTCTGCAGATCCGAGAAGATTTATTTCTGCATAATTCTTGGGAGGCAGGAAAGAGTATACTAGTTCTTTAGGAGAGATAAGCAGACACAAGTTTAAAAGTGTTTTTAGGCCGTGGGCCAGATTTTCTGATTGTCCGTAGATCACGGGCGAGGTGGAGGCATCTCCTCAAACCTCTGTGGACTTGCTCGGGAGGGTGGCTTTTTCCTACAGCTAACAGTGCCCAAAATGTTGTGCACTTTGCATTGATGCAGGCAAGCTGCTGGCATCAATGTGTTGCTTTGCTTCTCCCGGGGGGATTGGGACTGAATCTTAAGATCTGTGTTGTCTTTTCGGGGTTGTTGAACTGTGAGTGTCTGTGGTTTCACTGCAGGCTGGAGAAGCCTGGGGGTGGCTGTCACGTGGACCAGTTAGTATCAGCCCTGAAGAAAATGACCTGTCAGCACAGCAAAAACATGTTCTCCCACCCTTAAAGCCCTCCACTCCAGGCCTGACACTCACCCTGCAATGAGGACAGGTGCTGGAGTCACAGGGGCTGTCATTCTTGGGTAACAATGCACGAGGGGCTGGCATCCTCTGCTCCCCTATACCCATTATGGTGATCTTAGAAATTTGCAATTCCCTTTATGCTGCAAAGGAAACACACAGAGTCACAAAACCTTCCCTCTCATGATGCCCTAGCCAGCAAAATGAAATTTTCATGCATAATGAGGCTTTGATCAAGTTTGTCACTTAGCCAATTTGCTATTGATTTAACGAGTCCTCTCTGCTAGCAAACAGGCATAAAGAATGGGATTTTAGAAAGCTCTAATAGAAAATTATATTGGGTTCTTGGGCATCTATACACAAGGAGATTAATTTTCCATTTAACTGCTCTTTGTAGTTTGCTGCCTGAGAATTCTGGGTATGTCTTTTTCCTATGAAAGTCATGCTGGATTGTTGGTACACATCCTAAAGCCATAACATTTTAATCACTTGCCATAAAATTATTATGTTGCCACTAACATTTTTTTTATTATTTGACCTAATTTTTTTACAAGTCATAGAAAACACTATTTTCTAAAGCCAGGAAGTGGCTGCAGACAAATGAAAAGTAAACAAAATAAAGCTAAAGGAAGCTGGCAGTCTCTGTGCTGAATCTATTTTCTACTTTAGTATTGTTTTGACTTTGACAAATTAATGATCAGCGAAGGAAAAATACAGCCAGTCTTACAGCTATGAATTCCAGTATTTCAGTGGGAATTTAAAGAGAGGCGGGGGGAGGATGAGATTATTTCTCCATGTCAGGTTGTATCCCAAGCATGGAGCCTGTGGCAAGGGCGTGGAGTTGTCCACTGTCCCCCAGGACACCTCCAGGAGGGGAAAGCACTGCCTTTTGAGAAGGCACAATTCAGCCTTTTCTCTCCTTTGTCAGTGGAGGGCAAAGAGGTTATCAGCCAGCCTACAGCACCTGTGAGCAAAGAGGGACTGGAGAGCCATGTTCTCATCTATTCCCTACAGATTTGTATCCCAACAGGGGTCAGGTGGCACACAGTGCCCGTTTGCCCACGTGATTTGAGCCGCATACCCACACTGCAAGGGAAGTGATGCAGGTTATCAGCCAAATATAACAAATGCTCTTCTGTCTGATGGGGTACATTGTATGTCATGACATGGTAATGTCATGGGGTCCATTTTTGGTAACTGGGCAGGATTTGCTGTCATTATTCCTGATATCTGCCAGTCAGTGACAGTCTTGTGGAAAGGTTTGTTCAGGTGTATCCAAACACTCACTCGTGTCACATGCAAGATGATTTTTAGCAAAACATCTTGCACTTAATCTTCTTCTCTCTAAAAATTATGCATATTTAAGGAAAAAAAAGATACTTTTATTTATGTTTTTAAAATTTTTTATATTATTAGAGCTGGTTTAACCTTTTATTTCCAAGAAAACTGGTTATGCATCAAAGAGCGGCATGAACAGAGTGATACAATCTAGACACAGATCCACAGACCTCAACATCAAATAAAAAATAATGTGCAAAACATACTCTTGGTTTTCTACAAAAAACCACACCTAAGGCTAATACTTCTCTCCTTGTAGGATCTACCCAGTGGCTGTGATATCTCCATTCAGTTGGACTGGGCAGGAAATCCTACAGTCCTGGAGGGATGTGTCTGCCCCATCTCATCCATGAGTCATCCAGGATGAAGGGGTCACAATGGCAAAAGTTCATGCTTCCCATTATGTTCCCACACAAACATCTCCGAGTGAAGGCTCCCTGTTGCAGCCCCCAGCAGGATGACACCCGTTCTGTTACCACCTTGGCTGCATTTCCCCCTCTCTGCCCTGCTGCCTCCCGGCCCTAAACCACCCCAAACCAACCCCTGACTGCACAGCTCCACCCTTTTCCGCCACAACCCACAAGCACCACGGAGCACCACCTGTGTTTACAGGACAAGGGCCTGTGGCTTCACCACCAAAACCCAACAGGAAGACACCTCTATGGCTGCATCGTTGCACCAGGCGAGCTGGGGCTGGAGGAGCTGAGTGATGACGGCTGGGGATGACCGCTCGTGGTGATGCCTTGGAGGAGCTGGTGGGTTTGAGCTATGCCCAGAGCAGTTGTTCCTGGTATGGGATGGGAGCTGGCAGTGCAGAAAACAGGCTGGGTGCAGATCTGGCTTCCTGCACATGGCCTAATGGGCTGATGGTGGAAAGCGATGCCCGCAGTCAGGCTCAAAATAAGGGTGAAAAACCAGAAACGACGGAAGGGATGGAACTGAGGGCAACAAAGGGAAGTGATGAGAGAAGGGGAGTGTGCTGCTGAATGACTCAGCTATGTTTTAAATGTCTTTTTTTGCAGTTTGCATTGTTGGAATGCACAATCCACTGACTGTTACCCACTGCAATTCTCTGCTCACAGCCGTTGCAATTTCTATGTGAATTTTAATCCTGAAAGACTAATGTGCAGGGAGAGAGAGGGAGCTGGTAATTTGGATTGTATTGCTAATACAATCAATAAAATTATTATGAAGTAACATCAGAGAAAGAACATCTAAACTGAATGAGAAACAGGAGAGCAACAGAAGAAGGAATTATGTGTGCTCAGTCATTCTTAAAGCTGTGCAACAGAAAAGACGCTGAGCCTCAATTGCTACATTTCAGTTTTGTCTTCTGTGCAGTTTGGGTTGTTTCTTCTCACTTCTCTGGTTTTGAGGGCCTCAGGTTAGCAATAACAGTGGGGAATTTTGAGGAAATGTTGACTGTAGAAAAGCAGATTTTTTTACCATGTGACAAGCATACAGGCACACATGCACACATAAACAAATTTTCAGATCTGGAGATGTACATTGAGCAGGTGGCTGCTATCCTCTGCACTATGGATATCCCAGTAAAACATATTAAGCAGCAGAAGAAACTGAACAGTATTACAGGTAAAAATTATAACACATTAATTGTCTAAATTCTCTGGGATAGCCACAGAAGCAAAAGCTTGAGGCTTGGAAATGGAATTTTAAAAGGTATTTTATGGACACACAGCTCCTCTCCTATTCAAAGTCAAAGAGCCCCAGTCTCAATTCCAGAGTCCTCTCCAAAAAGGCATTACAAGTATTTCTCAGTTTCTTCACTGCTCATGAAGCTCTATAATGGGTCTGGGATCCAGATTCAGAGGGCTAAATTTCACTTAAGTGTTTATTCTTCGTACTGCATGGACAAATGAAGAGTCCTAGCACCAAAGAACAAGAGGAGATGCATGAATTTAGATGGATGTTATAAGTTCTGAATGTGGGCTCTAACAGTGATCATTACTTGACTGAAGTATTGTATTAATAGTGAACTGACATGTGTGGATGCAAACAAGACACACCTCAAAAGACCACTACTTGTCAAGGCAAAATTTTTTTCTATGGCTCACTACAGAGAAAATCAGCATTACAGTCTTAATCCTGAACTTTCTTGATTCCTGTAATTTTCATAAAGCATGCAATTACAACAATTGGATGTGATCTGCCAGGGTAGAGAATACACAGATACCTGCCCCAGCAACCAGATGGATGCCAGCTGTCTCTGCCAGCACTGCTTTCTAAAGGATAATCCCTATCCTTGAGTAGAACACATTAACATGCTTTCACTTCATCAGATCAAAAAGCTGTCTCACAGAAGGTACTTAACACAGAAGAAACAGTTCCATTGAGAGAATGTCCTCCAGTTTGGCCTGCCAGTATCTTCCAATGATTTGAAAGTCATGTCATCTTTAGTTCTGCAGTCTGGACAGTGCTGAACACTAAATCTTGGTCCAGCAAATGCCTACCCATCCTTAGTTTGATCATCAAACACGAGCAGTCAAAGCAACTCAACTGACTTAACTATGGTTATTATGTTTTTATCCCTGTACAGATTATAGAGCTCAGAAGAGAGGACTGAAACCTAAGGGAGCAGCATATTGGTATCCAAGAACACACATCTACTGCATCCAGGAATCCCTTTAGTACTCATTTCTCCTCTCTCCTCTATCTTACACTGTATGGAACAGCCATATATATTCCAGCTCTTCACCAGCCCCCAGAAGCCGATCTCTGTGAGCAGGGTAACAACACTGCTACACAATTCACAAACACTGGAGAATGCCAACAAAGGTCTGAGTACAGATGATACCATCCCACCAAGTTAAGTTGCCATATGCATAATCCTTGCACAGAGAGTACCTGGCCTCAGCTGGTAAATTAAGTATTTTAGAAAGTATCTCTGAAATCCTGTTTTGTTTTTATTTACCTCAATAAATTGAATGAATTAACATCATGAATTACCATATGAAACTCATGTCTCATTACAGAAGCTGTCAATTTTTTTGAGGAGCCCTAAATATTTGACTGAGTCCTATTAAGTCAGTGGGCTTTCTAATCCTGAGTGTTTCTATGCCAGATAGAAAATAATTTGTGCTATTTTGAAAGTTCATAGCAAAATTAATCCTAAAAATGCACTGAATTTTATAATAATTTTTTACTGCTCGCATGTCACAATCTTTTGAGATCATTTTCCAACCCACGCTTCAGGAAGGTAAGCCTACTGAAATCAATGGCTTTTTGTTGTCATTGTGATAATCCGTATAGTTTAGATTTGGTACAACATATTCTCCAATACTGTTTTGCAAATTAGAGCCAAATTCTATTTCCTTTGAAGCTGGCTAGTAGAAGTCTGATGGTTTCAATGGGAGGATAATTCCTTTTTGTGAATAAGCAAAAACAGATATGTAAAATAATACTGTCAGAAATGAAGAATTCCCTAGTGGTGTGTATAAACTCAAAGAACTGAAATTCTCACTAAATGTTTGCCTCTGAAACAATGAGATACTAAATGTTTTACACGGACCTGCTAAAAAGTGAAAGGAAACATCTCTGTATGTTGGTGATAAATTCAAACACATGTATACTTTTATATTTATCATTATTTTCAATTATCTTAGCTATTACACGAGCACAGAAAGTTTCTTTTGTTCAGTTTCACTTTACATATCTGATTTGCTCAATGCCCGCTGGCTTTACATTTAAGAGCATGGAAATTTAAAAGGAAAAGTGGTATTTCCAACCACAATCCAATATATGGCAATGATTCATGACATATTTCCTAGAAACTGATGATTTCCATGAAAATGGTGATGTATGCTTCCAAGCAGCTAGAAGGGACCACTCTTGGGGATATTAACAATGCTCACGAGTACAACACAATGAAACCTTTTTTCATCATTGGCATTCATGCTTTTCTGCTATTCAAGAAGTACAAAGGACCTGAGTACAGGCTGCACTGAGTTTCAGCCTGGAGGGAGCTTCCAGACTGTCTGACACTTCCCTGCTGCCTCTGGGGGGCCCCAGCCACTCCTGCGCTGCTCCTGCAGCTGGCACAGGTCAGACAGGACCCGGGCTGCTCTGCTCTTTGGTGGGACTAGGGCTTGCACTGGACATGCAAAACCACCAGGCAGTTGTCACTGTCATCTTGACAGACTACTGCACCCCAGGCACCCAGCAAGACTGGGACTCTGATTTAATCTGCTTAAGTGAACATGGAGATGAACACGTCCCAGAACAATTCTTCACTTCTCCTGGCAGACAAGGGCACCCTTCATGTTCTCTGTGTCATCAGCCCGTCTCTCAGGTCCCCCTTGCTGCTGCTGCACTCCCTCACCTGTGCTAGTCCTTATTTACAGCAGATCTGTCCTGCATTCCAACACATGGATGTGTCTTGAGACATCCCCTCAAATATGAGAAGAGCTGTGTAAGTGGATTTCAAACTGGGGACATGGAAGTCAGCCAGGGCAGTAGCAGATGTCCCTCTGTCTGTCTCCTGCAGGTTCAGGTAGCCCAGGCATTGCTTTATTCTGGGCCAGCTGGGGGAACGCAACAGCACTACAGAGCATTAAAATAAAACAACAAAAACATCCAAGATACGAATGTCATCTTGCATCTTACAAAGAGAAGGCCACAGAATTGGTGTACAGTAATTTCACTATTATAAGCCACACCTTTTTCAATTGAAGAATCCAGCCTACCCCAGTAGTGCGGCTTATATTCAGGTGCGGCTTATCTATGGACAAATCCCAGTGAAATGCCAACCTGGAAGTGAGAGCCGGTCAGGGAGAGCGCCTGGGGCTGCCTTTAAAGGCTTCGCTGGTCTATGAAAACTGTTTGCAACTTGAGCACCTGACACCAAACCCAGCTGGCAGTGATTCTGTTACTAATTTGTTACTTTGTTACACATGGATCCTCGCTTAAAAAAGAAGTGCAGCTTATAATCAGGTGCAGCTTATAATTGTGAAATCACTGTACTTTCCACATTTAAGATAAAGGAAGGGGCTACAGGAGGAAAATGTGTGGGTTTTTTTTGTTGTGATGGTAACAGAGTGAAGCCTCCCTTACCTTTCCTGCTTTGGAATAGCCACTTTCTGGTGCGTTCTGTGAAAGAGATGTGAAATGTCATGCTCCTGGACTTACACCAATATCAGGCTTCCAAAGATCAAGGAGCCAGCACAGGAGGTGTTTCTTCTGACTGCTGCAGGATTCTTTCTCTCTTCTTCAACCCCTGCAGCATAGTGCTGGCTTTTGCCAGGAACAGGGTACTGCACTAGGCAGACTTGTCTCGAGCCAGCTGGACACTTCTGCTGATCCTAAAACGAAGGTGTAGTGATGAAATTACAGAGAAACTTCTGTTTTCAAGCTCAAGTCAGAGAAGCTAAGGCTGCAACCTCAGGGTAGAGTGTTCACAGTCTCAGGAAGAAACCTTGCAGAAGTCCAGCTTTACACACAGGCCCAGTGAGTTAGAGGAACCAACCAAGAATCCTCACCAAAGCTGGTGCCCAGGTACCACCCCATCACCTTGACACTCCACAGTTGGTTGCTTCTGACAGATCTGAGCCTTTGCAGGATCTAGCCAGTGAAATTGTCTGAGCACATGGATCAGCTTCTGTGCTAACACTCCCCCAGCAAATCAGAGGAATGCAGCTGTTGGCGCCTGAAATTCTGTGCCTTGATACTACTCTGACCACAAAGTAGAACCCAAGATTTCAAAAAGTCTGTGTGCTATCCTTGCAGAGCAGACAATCCCAGCTGTAACCTGCACCTTAAGAACAGTCACTAGGGGAGAGGCACTGAACCAGGGCTCTCACTTGGAAGCCTTTGTGTTGGTCCAGAAAACTGGCCATAGAGGAGAATGCCAGAATGATTCCACCTCATGTAAATGTCCCATTTCTGCTACAAGTGACCATCTGCCTCCTCTGGCCATGCACTTGGGGATGGATTATTTTCTAAAGGGAACATCTGATTCATCATATCCTTCACAACAATTTGTATGCCTGTATTGGCATCAGTTTTCAAGCTCTCTTTGTGAAAGAAATAACCCTTACTTTAAAACGAAGAAAGCATAAAACCGAATCATTCTTTGTATTTCCAAGATCCCAAAACCAGACATGAGGTGTTCTTCAGCTCTTGGTGCAGATGTGAGAGTCGACCACAGCAGGACTGGGCTCAGGAAGGCTTCTCACAGGCAAAAACCTTGTGGAGCAGGCAAACAGCGCCTGCCCATGCCAAGGACAGGCGGCACCTGGGTGTGCCTGTTTTTCTTCCAGCTCCACCAACATGGAAACCCTACAGGAAACCCTCGCCCGCTTGGTGAATGGGGAAAATCAGACGTTTTCTGGAAAAACTTTCCAGAGCTAAATTTGGTGCAGGCTCTCTCGAGTCCGTGCAGGTGCTCAGGCCAGACCCGCGGGGCCAGGGCCGGTGCTCCGTCTCGCCTCAGCCCGGCCCCGCGGGGCCCAGGGGCTCAGGCCGGGCCGGCGGCGGCGGCGCGGGGCTCGGGGCTCGGCCCCGCTGAGGCGCCTTCCCGCGGGCGGGGGCAGCCGCGGCGGAACACCCCGGTCTCCCCGGCGCACAAAGGAGCTCCCGCAGCAGCGATCCCCGCACCGTCGCCCCCGCCCGCCCCGCGGCTCTCCGGGCGGGGCGGGCCGGGCGGAGGGGCCGCCCCACGCCGGTGCCGCCGCCGGGGCGGGCGGCGGGGAAGGGGCGGAGAGCGGGGGCGCCGCCACCGCCCCCCGGCCCGCCCCGCCCGCCGCGCCCCGTGGTGCCGGCGCGGGCGCGGGGCCGAGGCAGAGGCGGCGAGGCCGGCGGGGCGCTCACACCGTGGCCGCCGCCGGGCATGGAGGGCGCCGAGGCGGCCGCCCGCGGCAGCAGCAGCCCCAGCAGCCCCAGCCCCGCGCAGCCCCGCTGCTCCTCCTGCGGCCCCGGCCCGCCCGGCGGCGGCGGCGAGGCGGCGGCGGCCATGGAGGAGCCAGTCGGGGCGGCTCCGTCCTCGGAGGTAACGGCGGCGAGGAAGCAGCAGGGGGTGAAACGGCATCACCACAAGCACAACCTGAAGCATCGCTACGAGCTGCAGGAGACCTTGGGCAAAGGCACCTATGGCAAAGTCAAGCGGGCCATCGAGAGGTTCTCTGGCAGAGTGGTAAGGCAACGAGAGCGGCTTCTCTCTGCCTCTTTATTTTCTATATACAGGTATATATGGGATCAGATTCCAACGCCGCTTTGGAACAGAGCCGGCCGGGTGCATCCCCGTAGGAGCCCCGTGCTGTGTGCGGGGCTGGCGAGGCGGGGACCCGCTCAGCATCCCTGCAGTCCGCGGCTTTGTTCGGAGTGCCAGCCCTGCACAGAGCCCTTCATCGCGGGGAGTGGTGGAGGTACTGTTGGAGCGCATTGGTACCTTTTGAAGGGATGCGATATTATTGGAAAAATAGGGTGGCTTGTTGCTTTTGTTCTGGTTTTTTACATGCAATTCCACTGTGACTAGTTTTTTTCCCAGTGGAAATTCACGTTTTTGGAGAAACCTGTCGCATCACCTGGCTGACCAAGACCGCTCACAAAGTACTGTCAGGAGGGAAAAACGTTTGCTTCTCTGCTTAAAAATGCCGTGATTCGGTCATACTTTCGTGACCTGAACTTTGCTGACACCTAAAAAACCCGCAGGGACTGCAACCCACCCCATTGGTTTTTAGGATCCATTTCACCGCTCAGCGGTGCCGGCTGGCCCGAGACTTCAAGCAGCCCGGGGCTTGTCCAGCAATAACTCAGCTTCAGCATTTCCTCGCTGTTGCAGCGCTCCAGCCGGGCGCAGAAATGCGGCTGAACAATGTACACGTTAGTCAGAATTGTTGTCATTTTTCCTTCCCAGAAATGCGTAACTATCCACAGAGGGCAGGCAAATGCGAGGCAGGCGTTGTTGTGTTAGAGAAATAGGTGGTTTTCTGCAGAGGTCTTTGTCCTGAAGTATACTAATTGAGTTTTCACTAGACTTCATCTAAAAGCAAAGCATTTCCCTGGTGACGTTACATTTATCTTTCCCTTTCGGTTGCTGGGGAGCTCAGCACGCACCCAGAGGCAGAAGGATCTGTAAAACAGAAAATGAAATTTCAGATGCTATGACTTTAATAAGGACCACTTACTTTGCAACTGAATATCTTTGTGTCGACAGTGAAAATGAGAGTTTCAGCCAAGTTGTAGAGTCATATCATATATGCTTTCAGTTTATTAGCTCATTTGCAGGCTGGCTAAAGAGAAACCAGAGATGGACATCTCTGCACATGCTCACTCTAAGTCCATGATTTTTCAAGTTTGCTGTCTTGGCTGTTTTACAGCTTCAGGCTAACAAAAGCTTCAGGGTTATATATGTTAACTATTATTTTTAAGTAGATTAGTTTTGAGTTGTATTATAAAATGCAGTAAATAAGCAAGTAAGTTAAAAACATCTATTTTCAAGGAGCTGAGAAATTAACAAAAAAATGTGATGGTAATGTACCGTGAGATTTGGCTTTGGAAAGAACCCTCACAGAGGAAAGGGTGTAGAGTAGATCTCATCTAACTTAACACACTAGGTCTTTACATATTTTGCTAACTGTCAAGCTCTTCAGCTGCCTAGCTAAAGGATTCTTTGATGTCATGATCTGAGCTGAATTTATATAGTTAATGGCATCTTGAAATGGAGAGAGTGAAAATCAGAATACCTACGCAATCTTAAATGCAATAAAAATGTAACATTCGCTGTATCAGCTGCTAGGTAGAAGCTGAACAAGTCCTTACCAGGGTGTGAGTTTTTTACTGAAGTAATGCAAGCCTTGGCGTGTGGCACTTTGTAATTATTAACTAGTCTGCAGGCGAGTTCTGGTGTAACGTGTCTATTTGAACTGGAACATCTGTGAGTGTATGTAAAATATCCACAGTTTGTCCGCTTGCAGAATAAAAGCTAGTTGTCAGGAATCCAGCCAGATCTCAGTGAATGGAAAACACTTCTTGTTTTCTGACAGTTCCCTTGTCTGGCTGTTACAGTGAACACTGATTCCTTCCCATGAGTGAGATAAGAGAACCAACAGGATAACTAATCAGAGGAGCAGTTTTTCTCTGTTTTTTTCCCACTGCTCTTTCTCTTCTCTTTCCTATTCTCAGTTCTTATTAGTGGGCAGTGTTTGCATCATCCATGAGCAGGTTGGACCAGATGCTGCTGTGTCCAGCAGGGGATGCACAGAGCAGGGGATGTGGCCAGCACTGTCTGTTGCTCCGCGTCCAGTGCCAATCCTGTTGCAGCCAGCAGCAGGAGTCCTAAGGGTGCTCTTGTCCAGGCTGGTTTCTTCCTATTCTGCTGCTGGTTTAGCTGATCCTTTCTTTCTTTTCTCAGTGGTAAGCAGGTATTTGAAGCTGTATGATAACAGATTACAAAGTTGGACCTTGTGTTGTTCCCTTTCATCAGTCTTGTTCAAGTAATTCTCCTGTTTGGCCTTTACACTTCTCTTGTCTGTCAAGAATTTCTTTAGCTGTGTGGCATTTAATGAAGAGGTTTGTGTGATTAGCCAGGCTTTTAATGTGAACTGGCAGGTTTGGGTAAATAAAGTAAAACCAAGGTGAGAAGATAGTTCAATGCAAAGTACATATGTGCTTTAATCCTGTGCCACTGGAAATCAATAGCAGGATTTATGTTGACTTGAATGAAAGTAGTGTTTGAGACGTGTTAGCAGGTTACAGGTTTATTCAAATTGTTATTTCTCTTTAACTTTATTGTCTTTCCTTATAACGCAGTGGAATGTGATCATCAACTTTTCTGCCATAAAGCTCCGGGGTAGATTGTATGATACATTTGGTTTGTTATTGGAAACAACTTAGGTGAATTTGTGCATTAGTTACCACAGTGACTACAGACAGTATTGCATGCTGCATGGAGCAGTTAAAATATTGCCCAGTATGATGTATGAGGTGCCTAATTTTGCCAGCAAGGTTTCTTCATTAGTGCTGTCTCAGTATACTCATTTGTAACTTATGACACTTTAAATTAGGGCACCTGTTAGCAAGTGTAAGGATGAAGAGATGATATCTCGAGCCTGTGAAGTAACACTCATGCTAATGTTTCTGTGGGTGTTTTTTCCACTTGTCATCTCGCACATGTTAAACCAAAGAACGGAACTTTTGTTCATGTTATGTATTCCATGTTTGTTAGCCAAGAAATCCAGTTACACTTATTTCAGCCTTACTTAAGGTGTGCATTGACCACCTCTGGCTGATTCCATGCATGAGGATGGTAAATGCTGCTGGATTCTTCTTTCAGTAAATTATTCCACTGGAGTAAATACTCCTTAGAATGCAAATTTAGATTACAGACAGGCGTTTTCTGTTTGTTGTTTGCAAAAGCCTGGAAGTTTGTCTCCCTTTCTCTCCCTTGGGAGGCGACGGGGAGTAGCTGCAGGAGCCTGCCTCCCCTCCACCTTCATCTCTCTCTTTCTGCCTGAGCCACGACATCTTTTCTTCCTCCTCACCAGCAGGTGGAGGAAGCACTGTTCTCCTCCAGCCGTTCCTCCAGAAACTTAATTATTTTGGGAATTGATGACAAGCAGCAGCCCAACGTGAAGAAGAGGCACGTGGTGCATATTTGGACTGGCATGTTATGTGTGGCTGCTGTGTGTTATTTATCTCCTTCGCGTAATAAGTGCAGGTAGAAGGATGTTGCCAAATGAAATTGGTTTCTGGATCAAAATCTTGCAGAAAAACCTCAAGCTTTAAAGCAACCAATCTTTTTATTTACAGCTGCAGTACAAATCTTTACTTTTAATCATGGTCTGTTTCTTGATGAGTTTGAAGAGTTGCACAGGCTCTTTGAAAGCTGGAACAGCAACAGATTACATGAAAGGAGGACTTTTGCTTTGCTGATTGTATTTCTCCATATCATGACAAAACGAAAACATGAGTGCCAACAATGACAGCTCTGTCACGTCAGAAATTAAGGCCTTGTTGGCCACACAACCATTTGTCTGTTTGGAGTGTGGTTTTTAAGGGTTCCTTGTAACGGGATAAAAGTGTGCTCATGGGTCACTGAGGGCAGTGAAAGCCAGGTGGAATGTTTGTCTCAGTTCTCTCACCTGTGCTGCTGATATCACAGAAAATATCAGTAGCCCTCTGATGCATGGGAATTTTTCAATCTTTAATTATATATTTCCATTTGTTCCCCTGAGAATTTCTTCATTTAGCACTTGGGTCACTGCTTCATGCTGGTATTTATCTTAATTGCTTGGTGTGTGTCTTGTCCAAATCTGACACAGAATTGTTTATTTCTTTTGAGGTTCTTTGTTTCTCTTACTAAGACATCTTCCTTTGTGGCAGGCACAGGAATAAGCATCTACACAATGCTGCTGTGATGTGAAGTGTCTGTATAGTACTTTGCTCAGCAGATTCCTGGTTCATGAATGTGTCTTCCACAGTTCTGATAATACACTTCAATTATAGTAATAGCTTATATTGCTACCCCATTTTATACATGAGAAATGAAAAACTTGCTAATTAAAGCCAAAATCAGCAGAATTTTCAGCTAGCTTTGAGTGCACAACCTAATACCTGGCTCGTCCAG
>VRYO01001878.1:29969233-29998241 GCA_009812075.1 Sialia sialis
TGAAATTACTATAACATCAGGGTCCAGCGGACGACACCCTCCTCCTACAGAGCTCAGGCTGTGCTGCCTCCTGGCCTCCCTCTTTACCCAGGGCTTTTGTCCCTGTGTGACATCCAGCTTCGGTCTCCATTGCTGGCCCTTTTGTACTCGGCTGCCTCCCGCTTTGTTGTGTGTGCCAGCGCGCTGACCCGCGCAGGGCCTGCGGCTTTGCTCCCTGCTTCCAAGCTGGCAGTGCCAGCTGGATCTGCAGAGCCTGCAGTGGCACCTCTTCTGTCACACTGCACTCACATGGGGCCAGAGGCTCCTCAGGGCAAAAGGGATTCCTGCAAAACATATCCCCTTGGTCTTTTGCGTGTATGGATGTGTGTGTGTGTATGTAAGCATTTATTTATTTATTTAAGATGCTCAAACTGAGTTCCTTTAGGGAGCTGTAATGTGACTAAATCTGGACAGTGTTTTCATGGTGCTGAAGGCATGTTAGTGAAACTCAGGTCATCTTCTGCATGGATGGAAATTCTAGATCTGGAATGAATAGGAGTTGGAAAGAATATATGGGCTTGAAAATAGTTTTGCTGTTAATTTGTTATTTGTTCCACCCTTAACTATTAGATGTGTTCCGAGATTGTGGCTTAAAAAAAAAGAGGAAAAAAAAGCAGCAACTGGAAAAAAAACAACCACTGGAATTATTCTAATGTAATTCACATGAATATTGTGGACTTATTACCATAGGAGTTGCTACCTGGTTGTATCAAATTGCTGCAGTTTTCATATAAACACTTGGATAATTGAAATGCCAAAGACCTTAACGTTGAGGGGTGCAGACAGAAATAACTGATTACAACATGAAGATCATCAGGAAAAAGACACTAGAACAGAATACTAGTTTTCTGCACTGAGAATTTCTTGTGGAGAAGCAGATTTGTTCAGAGGAGTATAAGTCAGTAGAATGAAAGTCTGAATTAATGACTATCCAGTAAGGGGTCATCTGAATATGTTAGTTTGTCAAATCTTTTACCAAGTTAAAGAACAGCATGTGCTTTGAGTGAAGATCAAGTGATCTTTCAATGATGTTGCACTTCCCTACAGGTGAAGAAGTTAAAAGTTTCCAAGAGACTGTTCCCTTATTTTTTTATCTCCTGCATTGGATTGAACAATTTTGGGCAAATAATTAACTTCCCTGTGTCTCAGTGTATTCCTTTCTGGAAGAGTTAATATGGGAAAGTTAGACTAATGAACGGGGCACATTTTGGCTTGGTGCATACCTAGTGTGATTCCCTCTACATATGAAATTTCACAAAAGAATCTGAGGCAATGTTTTTAATGCAGCTTTCAGCTAAAAACACTATAAAATGGCTAAGTGTTTTTACAAATGGTTTCACAGCACCATGAGCTAGAGAACACAAGAGAATGGAAATTGCTGGTACAAAGTCTTTAATTCGATATTGCTAAAATGTACCACATTTTTTAGTGGCATGTGTTCTAAAAATTCTTATTATTTTTTTAGGAACCACAATGTGGATTTGCCATGTGGAGACAGTTATTGTATATATTGTAGTTCGGGGTCATACATGTTGAATAAAACCGTGTAGAATGTGCATTTCTTGTGAACAATTGTTTATTCTTTACAGAACTCTTATTGTAGTTAGTCTGTGTTTTGTCTGATAAATAAGTAACTAGAGAGTCTCTGCTGGCGTGAGGAATTGGGAGGAGGCGCATGGTGGCCACACCAGTGCCAAGTAAGAATGACAAATGTGTGGGTTGAAAACCAGCTCTGGGTATATCAGCCTTGAACACCAGCAGGTGAATGTGCGTACAGCCATGGATATCCAAATGTAGAGCATATGGGACACATTTCCAAAACTTGCATACCAGGCATTTGGAAATTGATTTATGACCTTTGGTTTGACGTGGGCATCTGCCTGGTTCCAGTCTCTCCCTCTTGCACCAAGCTAATGTACCCTGGATCTACATGAACTGGGATGCCGATGTCAAAGCACCTCCTCTTGCTGTGCAACCATGCATATTTTCCTGTAAAATGTGGGACCAGACAGTGTTTTCTGCATTCAGCTCTGAATGATTCTCTGAAGCCAGAATTGCAGGTTTGCCTCCAGGTTTGGGATGGGAGAGGAGCTCACAGCATGGATAGAAAAAGCCAGTGGTGGCTCCTCAGTGTGCTGGCCAGAGCCTCAGCAGCTGCTGACCCAGCTGCAGCCAGTGCCCAGCTCAGGTGTTCTGTTGTTGATGGTTTGCACACCACCAGTGATGGGCACATTGGCATGGGATTCTCTGACCTACAAGAGAATCTCCCTCTTGCTTCCTCCATAAGTCAGGATTTGTCCCTAAATTGCCCAGGTGTGCTCCAGACACTGCATAGAAAAACCTATTGTCATTAGCACCGATGGGTCGATGTACTTAGGATAGTTCATATGTCAGAGGAAATGTCTCAGATGAAAAGGTCTCCAACTAAATATGTAAATTATATTTGTCAGCGTTTCCCTCAAATATCTTCCAGCAGATGTGAGTACCATGTGTGTCCATTTAATAAACCAAATTCAAAATAATTTCCACTTTGCTAGATATATGGGGAGGGCAGGGAGTGAACTACAAAGCAAGGTAAAAACTGCATATGTGTGTTGTTATATTTGATGACCAATTCATTAAAGCCATAAGTGTATCCAGGCTTTCAATAGTGTTCTCCTGCTGTTGCTTCCTGTACTCCCTGGCTACAAAATCAGTCTCTATGGCTCTCATTTGTCTTACCCACATGAAAGAGTTCGAGCATCTGCAAGTTATGATTTGAGAAATATCTGCTTTTAAACAGAATATATTTATCACCGTGTCTTCACAGGCAGCATAGTATGTTGTATAAATTAGGGGATCCTAGACCTTTGAACACTTGGAGGCTGGGTGAGGTACTCTGTGTGTGTACTGTGTCTGGCCATACCCATCAAATATCCTGGACCCACACCAAAAATGCCAGATGTTCAGTAGACATGGAGGCCCTCCTGTAACCTTTGCTGTGTGCTGCAGAGTGTGTGGAGGGGGCAAGGTTGTAGCCATCTCTCGATCTTCCATGGTTCTTGTACTCCGTAATTTCTATATTTTGAACTACAGGCCATGGGGAAATCCTCAATTTGTCTGTTAAACTGTTGCATGGTACAAGTTCATTGTGTCCCTCAGCTCTCCAAAGGCAGATGGGACTTGCTCTGATGGATTATGAGCCATCGGTTCTTAAAGCTGCCGCTGGTCCATGATGTGATGGATGGAAGTCCTGGGTCTTGCTCAAATATGGATTTTTCCAGGCTCTATCCTTACCGGTGTAGGCAATAATAAAATACTTTAATGGGTGGTTCCTTTCACTTAAAAAAAAAACAAGTCACAGAGCAGCTGTGGGACAAGGGATTGGCATGGCTGGCATGTGTGACACCATCCCAGCCAGTTGTAGGTGAAGGCAAAAATCACAAAATAAATCCAGATCTTGTTTTTGTAAGTATTAAGAAGACAGCAGCTGAGATTGCTGAGTTTAACACGCTCCTAATGTAACTGTCAATTTCTGGATTGTCCCTCAGCCTTCCCTTCTCATTGTCAGCATTTCCCACTTCACCTCAGCGTGGTGCCTGGGAGCCCTTGCTGCTGGGTGCCTGGGATGCCAGCCTTGTGTGGGGCTGGCTGTCTCTATGCCAAAGCATCAGTGCTTGGCTGGCTGTGCTTCTCCTGTTGCCTCGCCTTCCAGGGGAACCTTGGCCTATGGTGATCCCAGAGCCCCTCAGCTACTCTGGTGCAGCAGCAGCATGTGGGACAGTTTAAGGCTGGAGCAGTGTCTTTGTTCTGAGGTCTGGCGGCTTGAGGGACTTGCAATTATCCTAATGTTTGGCTGGGCCGTGGAGCTGAGTCAGCATGTTGGCCCTGAGCAGCACTGCCTCAATATAAAGACACTAGTTAAGGGACATTAGGCTTAAAAAAAATACAGTAATTTCACAATTATAAGCTGCACCTGATTATAAGCAGCACCTCCTGGTAGCCGGGCAGACCACGGGATCTGTCCATAGATAAGCCGCACCTGAATATAAGCCGCACTACTGGGGTAGGCTGGATTCTTCAATGAAAAAGGTGCGGCTTATAATCGTGAAATTACTGTAATTTATTGTTCCTGCAAAAAGATACCAAGTTCAGAGACTAAATTTAGCCATTCCTTGGTAGATCGGAAAAATTGGGATCCTGCTGTTGATGGAGATCTCAAAGCCTTCATATCATGTTTCCTGTTCACAATAAGGCATTTGATCTCTGCTGATATTTCTAATCTCTATTAAATGCCTGATGATGAAAGATATCTCCCTTTATTTGAGGTACAATTGTTACTTTAAAAATGAGTGTGAATACTTTTTTAATCACAGCAGATACAGCAATGAGGGTTGGATAGAAATACCTTTATGAGCTGTGTGGTAACTAAACAAATGCTCCTTTTTGTTAAATGGTGCTTTGTTGTTGACACAAAAAGGTTAAGTCCTTTGCACACAAGCCTGACAGGGGAAGACACCAAAGCAATTTGTTAAGGAAACAACTCCCAAGGTACGCGTTCAGAGCGGTCACTTATCTGCATATTTCTGCCACTCTGCACAAATCTAACTTTATGGCTTCCCCAGCAGAGTGCATCTCAGGAAGGAGAAGTGAAGGTGCCTGGAGATGCCTAGGGACACCTGGTGCAGCAGATCCAGCAGGGCAGAGCTGCAGGCTGTTTTGGTGCGAGGAAATAAAATAGAAGAGGGGAGTAGAAGAGGGGAGAACACAACCATCCCGTCTGGTGCGTGCTCTAATGCCATGTGGCCTGGAACCTGGAAAATTCCTGTAAATACCTGCTGGAGGCAATGCAGGCTTAGCTGACTTGTGTAGGGATGTAACTGAGAGATGCTCACATTGCCCTCTTGGGAAGATATCATTTTAATCAGGACTCTACATAAGGAACAACATCCTTCATGCTACTTCCTTTGTCATGTTTTTTATTCTCTTCAGGGTACCAAAATGAGGTAAAATAATTAAATGGTGATCTGTGGGTTGAAGCTTCAACCCCTGTAGGAGCCAGTTGTTACAGCCATGCTTTGGGCATCCAGGTGGTGAGTGGTTTCCCTGAAGTTCATCTAGAAAAGTCTGTGGAGCCACAGGGAGACCCAAAGTCAACCACAGCTCCAGCACTGTGCTGAGCCATTCCTTGTGTGCTTATAACCATCTCAGGAAAATTGCTCTTAAAATGAATGTCCTCTTCCATGGCTTTAGTCACACTTTGAAGAGATGGTGCCAATTTTTCAAAAGCCCACCATCTCTTCTGCCTTGGAGACATCTCCTCACTGTTGAGCACCACTTGATACAACTCAGTTGCCCTTGTGTCAGCAGGAGTGAGGGCCTTTAGCTGGACTGTGCAGTGCATTTGCATCCAGCCCAGAGACTAGCCATCCTTTTCAACTACAGAGTTTTATTTCTGTGTACAGTTTGAGAGTTTTCTACCAGTGTTTCAGTAAAACAAAGCATTTTCCCATTCTGTCTGCGGTTCTGCTATGCAAATGTGATCTAAGGGAACCTGTGATAGGCCATGTTTTGTGTTATGCATTGCTCACAAGGAATTTATCAGGGAGTAAGATTTCATGCTGTACTTCAACCTCCTTCAAGCCTTTCTTGGATGAAAGGAAAGCTGTGCAACTGTGAACGGAACCGTTTATCATTATTGGATGTCATTACTCACTCACTCTGAGCATAAAACAAAAAAAAGTTCATCCCTTGTGATGTACATGGGTAAAATGCTGCTCTCAGTTGCATTAACACATCTAACAGAAGAGTAGAGTTTGGCTCTTTGTTTCAATTGAAATATTTGCTTAACACAGGCAAGGACTAAACAATACACTTGAAAGCGATTTGTGTTACTGTCTATAGACCAGAGCTTGTATTTTATGAACTGGCTGATCATAAAGAGAGCATAAATCATGTAAAGCATTCTCATTTGATTTTTCTTTCTTTCTTTCTCTTTTTTTCATTTTGCAGATGGGCTTGTAGAGTAGGGTTACAGTCAAATGTCTGCTCCAGGATATTTTAGTTGAACTGTGCAAGTCCATTAAACAAATGTAATGGATTTTTGGAAAGAAGCACTGCATGTTTCAAACCAAATGTTTTACATAAAGAACATCTGGTTAGTTCTGGGTGTTTGTATGTAGAGCACATCAGACAGCAGCCATAGTGAACTCAGCTGGGAGGTTGCCTGGGATGTAGTTGTAGGATATGACAGTTCAGTTGTTATGGGGAATAATTCCTATGAAGTATTGCCATAAACTGAATGCTTGGCACAAACAGCTATATCTTTGTTTTACTGCACACCCAAGTTATTCTTCTTATCTGCCCAGCAAAACTCTAGACGCTGTTTAAATAACCCAGTAAAAGCTGGCACCTCAGAGCTGTATTAAAGCATGCCTGAGGAAGGGAAATGAAGCTTGCTCTGTTTTCAGGGAAGCACGATGGATTCCTGCCATGGGCAGTGCAGTGTGAGTGAGGATGAGTGCAATATGCACAAATGGTTCTGGGGTTCCACTGGTGTTGTGTGGTGTTGCTTTCAGCAATGTGAATATGCAAAAAGGGTGAAATGCATATAATTAGTCTGACATTATAGTTTATTGGCACTACTGGAAGAACTTTAACCTAGGTAAATTAATAAGTCTGCTTTTACTTCACAGCATTGGAAATAATATATTTCCAGGAAGTGTAGGAAATGTAGAAAAATGTCTTATTTGGGACTTGGTTCTTAAATTGTTTCTGCAGTTTAACTGAGGAATGTGTGGTTCAAATGAGATTAAAGTTGTAATTTCCAGAGTAGCAATGCAGCTTCCCCTTTCAGGATTGTTTAACTAAAAAGTTAAACAAAGTGGGTTAGGCAGTCTCTTGGTCCGGTCCCTTGTGGACAGCAATTCACATCACGCAGCACTGCTTTAATACTCCTGCTCGCTCTGACATGATTTGTGGTACTTGCTGAGATGAGTTTCTGGACTGAGCAGCATGAAAGGGAATTGCTCCTCACTCAGAGGAAGGGGGTATGTCCAAGTCTGTGTGAAGGTCACTGGCAGGATGAAGTGGGAAGCCTGCGCTGCTGTTGTTACACTACCTAACAGCTTAGCTTCTGGCAAGGGGATCCCAGAAACATGCCTTCTAACTCTCGCTTGTTCAACTGACTCCAGCCAAAACACGTGCCAAAAAAGGTGTTTGTGGATGTTGAAGAAGGGGACAACAGTCCTTGAGCTCGAAGGGTCTGCGGGTGTTCTTAGGCAAAAAACTTTCCATCCCAAAAAATAATTGCTTTGTGCTTTTTTCCCCTCCAAAGTTAAGTCTCCTCATAACTACTTAGAACAACTCCTCTTCCAGCAGGGAAAGCTGGAATTGTGCATTTAAGACTGCAGAATTGCTGGATCACCAGCCACTTAATTGTAGGAAAGTGTAATTCATTCTTCACCCTTTCACATCCATTCCAAGCGCAGCTGGCTTCAGCAAGTGAGCATTGCTATTCTTGTGTTACTCTCTCCACTGAGGCATTAGGGTGGCCCTGGTAATTTACTTTCAATAAACAGAGGGGAGCTACAGGAGGTTCCTCTACCTTCAGGGGTTTAAATATTTCTCAGAAATCAGAGACGGATGGGGAAGAAATCTTAGCAAACTCCTTTCCTCTCACTCTAGTAATTCCACCACATTCCATCATAAATTCTAAGATGGTCCTCTCCCAGGAGGGACCATTAAATAGGTAATGTCCAGGCAGAACAATGTAATACTGAAGCAGTGTGTTAACAAAAACGAATTTAATATTGAAAAGCGATCTGTAAGCCCTGGAGCAAAATAATCTGGGAGAGGCTTTGATACATGATTGCTAATATTTTTGTTTTCCAAGAGTATTTTTCCAGAGAGGATGTGGGCTTATGGTCTGCTAGATTCCCACTGGGAAGTGGTGTTCATATTGTGATCCACCTTAGATCAGTTTAGGAAAGTGTACTAGATACAGGTGCTTCTGATAGTTCTGCATCATTAACCCTTCCTACTTTGGTATTTAAATATAAACTATGACTCTCCATCATGTAATTTCTGTGGCCCACCATCTGTGCACAACAAATCTTTGCTCATCAATGTTAATCAAAAGACTGAAGTCTATAAATTCAGCTTTAAAAATCTCTCCACACTTAAAAATTCCATTCTGTTAATTAGGAATTTGAAGTGGTCGAACAGTATGGTGTTGGGTTTTAATGAGTGTTATGATGCATGAAAGTATAGACGTTTCTTTTAAAAAGACTCTTCCCAAGCTTTTTCCTTGTGCTATTGTAATTCTCATGGTGAAACAGCGTTTTTTTTTTTTCTCTGAAGGACTGCAGAACCGGAGAGTAAAATCAAAAGATTCACACAATACCAGCTGACTTCACATTTGTGGTGGAAGAGGCATTGTAAAGATGTGCAAAGCTCTCAGTGGTTCTGAGATTTCTCTGAACTTGCAGAAACCAGTGAAAAAGAGAGAATAAGCCAAGTTACATTTATTTATCTACAAGTTTCTCAAGCAGAATGCACCAGTGAATGAAAATTTGCTGTGAGATGGCTTCTTGGGAAAAAAACTGGTTCTAAGAGTTCAAACAATGTCTAAGCCTCTTCCTTGTTTAATGCGATTTACAGCCTTGCACTGATGCAGTACCTTTCACTGAAACCTGTAAAATCACTTTAGAGACTCTGGTAACTGCTGAGGTTACATTATTTAGCAGCACATTGTAACAGTTTGAAGCAGATGCTTAGAGGATGTGAATAACCCCATTTCCAATTTAAATTATTTGAGGAATTACAGGAGGTTGTGTAATTTTCGAACTGGAACTAGATCCAGGCACCAGGGCTTTATACCTGTCTTCTTAAGAAAGTCATAAGGGGTTTTTTTTATAACGACATAGCCAAGATTTTGGCTTTGTGTTTCATCCCCAAATTGATGCCTTGAACAGTGTGCACTCCTGCTTTGGAGTATTACTTCAGTGTGGTTCACTGCTTATTCACAATGAAAAAACAACATTGAATTAAAGTCCCTCTCTGCTGCCTCAGGTTAGCATTTTGCATTACATCAGCAGCTGTGGTAGCTGTGAGATCAAGCCCCAAAATTACTGTGAAATCTATCTTCCAGTTTTTGGAGAGTGGATCTGTAATACCCATGTAACTTTGAGAACAGTAAACTTGGGGCTTGTGAATTCTTTCACTCCTCTTTATCCTGACTTGCCAGTAATTTAATTAGTGCTAAACAGTCTGCACACAGACTTGCACAAGTTAAAAGACTGACTGACACAGGATTCGCTTTCAGTGACTTTTCCTCTCTTGCACATGTGCTGGATGGAGCTATGCTGTGTTTGGAAGTTGATCAATAAAGATTGCACAATTCTAACCTCATTTAAACTATGATATAAACAGACATGATAGAAACGGATGCTACCAGTTTCTTTCCTACTTAAAAATGAAGCCAGCTTTTTTATTTTTTCTACTTACCCGCCCCCCCTTTTAATTTTTTTTTTAAATTTTTTTTCCTTTTTGGTTCCAACAAAATTGTAACCTGGAAGAAAAGCAATTAGACTTCGTCAAATCCCAACTCAGTGTAGCATTTGGTTTTGGTAAATGTGGAAGCCAAAAATAAACATCTGCTTGGCAACTTCACCAGAAGTTAACTGTAAATGCAGTTTTCATCTTTTGAGTGAATGTGGCATTCAGTGCTGTTTAACATCTTTTAAGGAGAATGATCCGTAGCTGAGGCTGTAAAGCATTTTTTTTCTTTTTAAATTACAGTTATGAACATCCATTGCCTTGGGGGAATCCCCTGCCCCAGTTTCTTTCCAGATCTAACTTCTTATATGCCAAAGCATGATTCTTTTCTTGAAAATTTGAAGGTAGTTGGATGGGAGTTTCCAGTTTCTAGTTATTAGACTTTGGAAAGGAGATGATCTTCCATCAATCGATGCATGATATGGAGGAGATGGAGTTACATTTAGAAGTGTGTTAGAGAAAATGTAAGCAGCCCCACTCTTTTCTCCAGGAAGGAGAAGTCTGCATGATAGGGATGCTCCCAGGATGCCAGACCAGCATTGAGCTCCAGTGCTGACAGGACACAGCTGCAAACATCTTTAATAACCTGGTCATATCAGATCTTTGCTTTTCAACAAATCTCCTGCAACCTCTGCTCCTACCACAGCAAATCTGTTCTACTGTGGATCAGGGAGGATTGAAGTGGATGCAGATTTGTGGTAGCATGTTGTTGGGACAATGGGGAGGGATGAGAAGGGGCAAATTGAGGCATCACTGTGGGAAACACATCATTATTGGTAGGGATGGTGGTTATTTGTAGGATCTTTCTTCTAGAACTGAACAGTGCTATGACTTAGGACTTAAGTAATGTGGTGTAAAAATCTTTTGGAAAGGGAGAAGTATATTTCTGACATAGGTGACTTGAGGCAAGGATTCTCAGCATTAAATGAAGAAAGGTCTGCCAGGGAAATTTGTCAGAGAATGCATGGTGAAAATATGCCAGGTTTTTTATACATAGTGGAGGGTAGTGGGTACCAGACAATGAAGGGATGCAAATTTCCCAGGAAGGCAGCAGTTACTCAGGAAATGTGCTCACAAATCCTGATAACAAGCACCGTATGCGGGGGCGAGGAAAGAAGTGGAGGAAGGGTGTTGTATGTTCCTCCTGGCACCCACTTTATATATGTACAGTATAAACGTGTTCATCTGGTACCTTCTACTGCTCATAAAAACTTGATTCCACAAGCATCTTTCTCTGTGAATAAAGGGGGAACCAGAGAGAATATATAATCCTCTTGCTGAGTGTTTGTGAATAGTTAAATCCTCTTCCCCACTTGGTGATTATGATATGATAGCAGCAGCTGTGTCTAGCAGAACCAGAAAAGGAAAATTAAACCTGAGGTAATCATACCTTCATTCTCCCAGAGACAGTGGCACATTGTGCCTCAGCTTATGCAAACAGAATTTTGATTTAACATTTATCACACTGACTCAGGACTTCTAGTGCCTTGGCACAGGAATGAATTTCTCTAAAAGCAGTGACATCAGCTTTGGTTTTTAGAAATATCATCTGTCTGGTACATTGTGAAGAGGGGAATGGAACAGGGAGATTCTGATATTTGCAATATGCTGGTACCATGTAGAGTGAGGCAGCTGTGAAAAATACCTGTACCTCATAGAAGCACATGGACCTGAGAGGTGCATTAAGACACGTGCATCCTTGGTGTTTATGTGTGCAGCTGCTGGCTTGCAACAACAACAGTGTTTTGTCCTTGCTAACATCCATGACATGAACAAACGTGATGGCACAAAGTGGAGCAGAAGCTGAGATTTAAATCAGCAAAGGCTCACTTGGGTGCAGATGGTTACTGCTTTGAGCAACTCCCCTGATTACTGCATAGTTTGCCAGTGTATCGAACAATGGAGTTGGACTGCTGATAAATAATTAATAAGGATTTTGTTGAATCTTTGTCTCCCAGGCAGTATCACCATGGAGATGATCTGGCTTTTAGGATGTGAAAACTAACAATCCCCAAAACAATGGCATTGTGTCAACCTTACTCTTTCCCTGAAAGGAAGAGCTCTCAGAGATGTGTTAGCAGATTGCACGACACCAGGCACTAATTTTGCTTATACTCACAGTGGCGTTTTTTCAACTTTCCAGTGACTGCATGAAAAGTTTTCTATGACCGTGCAGAAGCTTGTTCTTAGAATTACATGTCCTGTATGATGCTCTTTAGTACTGCATCTGGCTCAGGGCTGGAATCTCAAGATAACTTCTTTCAGCAAGTGGACACAGCAAAGGTTTAATCATGTGGTAGGAAGCTTACAAAAAGAGGTCCTCATGAGAATACCTTTTCAGAGCCCTTTGGATGCTTCTTTTCTCCATGGGAGTATCTGTTCCTTCTTCCCACCTGGAAGGTCCAGAGGCCAGTGAGACAGTTATTCAGCCCACCCCTTGCCTTTCCTTTGTCTCCTTTGTGCAACCTCTGGAAGTGGCATTTCAATACAACTGCATTATCAGCATCCCCCTCCTTATCATTTGATTGCAGCCGCCTCAGGGACCACATAATTTTGTAGCTTTGTTTCTTTTACTCTTGGCTTGGTGATGTCTGGGCCAAGAGCCATAGGCAGAGACTCCCCTGGAAAAAACATTATATGGTGCCAGACTTTATTCTTTCTTACTTGGCTCTGTGGAGCTGGAGAAAGAACAATGTACCTTTTCTCTCCCCACCCCCAAACATCCTCCGCTCTCCCTTTCTCTTCCTCCCCTGGTTGATCAACCTATTCTTCACCTCCACACCCCATTGGCACTTGGCACATTGCACTTCCCACCTTCCAGTCTCAAAGAAAGGAAGCAGAGCTGTGAAACTGGCTGGGCTCACCCACTTCCCATTGCTGGATGGGAATGCATTCAGTTCACGGCTTTCAGAAAGGAGAGGTTTATGTGTATTTAACCTTCCCCTCCCTCTACACCCAAAGAAAATAATTTTTAATAATTTTCTTTAAGCGTCTTTTTTAACATATCGCTCAGTGGCATCAAGCTGGTTTCCCTTTTTCAGGAAACTTCACTCTCTGTCCTAATGCTCAATGACTCTCCACAATAGTATTGCACGATCCCACTGGAATTTGTTCAAGCATGGGTGGTATGTACAAGTACTGGAACCAGCTTAAAAGTCACAGCCTCCCTTGGTGGAAAAAAACAGTTCATATCTCACTACAGTCCTAAAAATAGCCTTGGTAGATAATAGGGAGTGGAAGATTGTTTTCAATGGGTCTGAATGTACTGCATGCAGAAATTGCTGGAGAAGGGTCAGTGGTTTGTGGCATTTAAGTAGTCAGACTCAGCTGCAACACTCAGCAGCTTAAAAATCTGTGACTCTGCACTGTGGCTAGTTCTACCTTTATTTATGTTCACACAACTCAGCTGGAAATGAGGCAAGCTTAGGTTCATTAGACTAAAACAAACACATGGACCAACTTCCTGAAATCAAATGAAACAGATTTTCCCTGATGAAAATACAGCTTTTTTTGCTCAGCTGTAAATGATGATGCCAGTAGTGACTCAGCAGACATGGAGATTTGATATGGAAATGGGCACTTACTGTCTGCCATGCCCTTTGCCCAGATGCTTAGACCTGGAGATACTTTTCTGTACACAGTGATCTTGATCAGGCTCTGCAAAGATAAATTCTACCCGTTTTGCTCTGCTAAGCAGCCAAGAAGCTTGAAAAGGGAGAAAGACATTTCTCTCACAGATATGACTGAATGTACAGAAACCTTTGCAACCGTCATACTTTTGAAGTATTTATAGTTCAATTCCAGTTATTTGTATGAAACAAAAGCAAAGAAGCATGAAGTGTGTTGGAAAATACTTTATAATCTCTCTACACCAGTTCCGAGAGTGTGTATAAATCCTCTTTCCAGCAAATGGAAACCAATAATTTATTGCAGCCTTGAAGAAAGCAATTTATTTCTCTACGCTTCCTGCCCAGCACACTCTGCAAGCTGACTCACAGAGGGATGGCAAGCCAAAAGATGTGCTGCCTCTTTCCCATCTGCTTCTGGAAGGCAGAGCAGGCAGCGAAGCTGGGGCTTTGCAGTTTGGAAGTGCCTGGCAGTATTAGAGGCTCACACCCCCTGCCTGTGCCATAGATTTTGCAGAGGGGATTCTCTTCACCTCCTTCTGAGCAGAGGCTGGTACCAGAACTGGTGGTGCAGGTGGAGGCGGTTTCATCCCATCTCTGATGGTCTTTTTCTCTCCCTGTCCCCATGAGTGGGAGACCAAGCAGCCATCAGAGCTGCAGAAGATACCGGGGATGGTTTTGGTGCACACAGCCAGTAATGATCCCCAAAGGGAAACATCACATGGCTCAGTTCTGAGCTATGACCTTGGTGCTTATGCTTGTATTTAACTTTGCATGTGTGAGCTGTCCCACAAAATCAATAGCCTGCTCACCTGTGTGAAGTTAGGCATGTGCTAAAGTGTTTTGCCAGATTGGATACGGTGTCTATAGGGGCTTTGGGTGAACTTGAACCTGTTTTGTTGGGGTTAGAGGCTTTAGATTTCATTATTAGGAATCGGATATGTTACTCTCTCTGAGTGCAAGATCTTTGAGTTATCTGAAATTCTCATTAAGACAAGAAGCTAGGAAAAATACAAATTCCTCCACTAGAAACGTTACTAAAAATACTATAATTAAATTATCTAAGTCTTAAACCCAGTAAAATATATTGGGAAAATGTGGTAGAGGTATCAGTATAGTGTTTTGAGAGTACCAAAGGGACTAACAGCACTTTCTCTGCAGATATTAGGCTGGAATATTTGGAGTAGTTAATGTAGCTGATGTAAAAAAGTGTGTTGCTTTTTCTGTACTCTTGATTCATAGGCTGTGACCCTTAATAAATTTTGATGTTACTCACAGTGAAGCCACTGCTTTCAGAGAAAGCAAGAAAGCAGGCTAGAAAGAAAGAAAGAAAAGAACCTTAAGAATGAACAAGTTATTTCATAAGGTATTTTTCAATTGACATTATTTCCTATTATGCTGTATTATTCAGGTTCATCGCACAGCAGTTCTGTAAGTGGGATTTAGAAAAATTGAGCCAACTGGTGTTAAAAGCATAAGTGCTCTTTGAAAATGTATTTTCTGGAATATATATTTGACATAAATGAATTTCATTCAAGAAGTTACATTATTGGTATTTTAGAATACCTGGAAGACAGGCTTGTTTTACAGTCCGATACCATAACATACAGCTAGGGGTCTTATTTTACTCAGAGATATGAAAACAATGAAACATGTAATAAAATACCTTGAATTGATTGTGATTTGTAACGTTTCCATAAAATACTGAATAAAACCCAACTGGGCTGCTTTCTTGTTTGTGTTGTTTTTTTCACATCAGTAGACTTGAGCCCAGGTATTCTTGCTGACGTGGTCTGAGCAAACTGATGCAGGTAAAAGACTTGACTGGCAGAAATCCATTTCTTAGGAGGGAAGAGCTAGAATGAATGCTGTCCTGCTCCACTAACCCTGCTTTGGGATGCCACCTCTGGCAGTGACAGTCTGCTGAGACCTATCACTCACTGTTTGGCCTTTTGGACCAGGTTACCAGCAAGGCTGTGGATGGCTGGTAGCTTTTGTAGTGTGGAACCTATCCACTTGGGGATTGTGCAGGCCACCAGGCAGATGGCGTGGGGAGAAAAGTGTTTGTTGAGGTGCCTTTGAACCTTTCATTTTCCTGACACCCTTTTTGAGGAGAAAAATTGTAATTGAACATGGGGAAGGGTATCAGAAATCATCTTTTAATAAGCAGATGATTTGTTGAATAAGGCACTTCTGTGGTGTGTTGCACAGTTTGGGAGGAAGAGGCAGGCAGCAATTTCTGAGATGTGGCTGTCCTTGTTTCCTCTAAGAGTCATGTCACCTTTCTGTTTTGATTTCCTCATCTTCTGAAAGTAGATAAACAGTGCTGTTTCACCACTTGCATGTCAAGGTTTAACAATAAATGGCTACAGCTGATGTGCTTTGCAAATAGACAGTGACACTACTTCGTTAGTGCATGCAAGTAAACCTCTCTTACGTGCAAGTGCGAGTGCCGGTCACGTACAAGGGTTACTGCCTCCCACACAGCACTTTTACTGTTTTCAGGATTGCAGGGGATGGGCTGACCATGGCCAGGTAGAGGCTTAGAGCTGCTCTGGCTCCACTGACACCACTGGAGTAAAGATATTTCACACTTGCCAATTGTCTTTCCTTGCTTCCAAGTGCTGCTCAGTGTGATCTGAAGGAGCTGAGTGAGGGAAGAGAAAGTCTTGAATGTTAAAACCCAAGAGAGGAGTTCAGCATGTATTCTTTCCTGGGATGAGACGTTGCAGCCTGGATGTCACTGACAAAATCCCAAGTACAGTAATTTCATGACTATAAGGTGCACCCTTCTGACTAAAATTTTGATTGAAACCTGGAAATGCACCTTATAATCCGGTGCGCCTTATATGTGGACAAAGTTCAGAAATTTGCCAACCCAGAAGCGCGAGCTGTGAGAGTCAGCAGCCGGCGCCGGGGGCAGGAGTGTCGGGGCCCACGGCACAGGGAGGACACCTGGGGCTGCGGTTAAGGCTATGCCTTATCTGTGAAAAATGTTTGCAAATTGAGCACCTGACAGCAAACCCCACGATCAGACGATTCCGTTACTAATTTGTTATTTTGTTAGGCACAGGTCCTTGCTGGGGGGAAAAAAAAGTGCACCTTATAGGCTGGTGCGCCTTATAGATGGACAAAGTACGGAAACTTGCTGCTAACCCAGAAGTGCGCCTTATACTCCGGTGCGCCTTATAGATGTGAAATTACTGTGCTTTGGCTGGGCTGTTGAATTGGGCTGCTAATTCTACTCCTGCAATTGGGAAGTGATGTTTTCAGGAGTGCTTAAGTACCATCTTTGAAATTTGGGTAAACTTTTAGGAATAGACTTTATTAATTAAGGTGCCTTAATTTTCAGCATGGGTTGTGAGACTGTAAACGCTATGGTCCTGTTAAAAGATATGTTCCCAGGCAACACATCTGTTTGCATTAGAATATTGATCCCAATATATATTTACAAAGTGCCACCACACTTTTCAATGTTGTTTGCATTTTGTACCTAAAAATATGTTTTCTTATATACAGCTATTCCACAGAGGTCAGTTGCAGTAATTATGGGTAGATGTGCAAAAGTCCTGTATGTGAAGCACACAGTCAAGTTATCAGGAGATTGGCATGTCCTTTGGGCTGCTGTTATTACTTTACCAGCTGTGAATGGGGAAGAATTTGCTCCCTGTTGTATATTTGACAATGAAACCCTTCTTAAATTCTTCCTCAGAGCCAAGTACAAGGCTATCTTTTAATAAAAAATTTGTTTTTACCCATGTCTATATTTATTTCTTGCAGGAATGCACATACTGCTCCAAGAGCCACCCACATCCTTCTGTATACAGGGTGTATTTGCATTTGCAGTCAGTCCCAGTGCAAACGTGGGAAGGGGAAAAATCCAATGTCATCTTTAGAGCTGGTTGCCTTTTCCATCTCTAGAATTACTTGGAGGCTATTTTGGTCAATCATTCAATTAAGATCTGTTGTATTACATTTTCTAGAAATAAGTGCCATGTAACTAAGACTGTAGCTAATGTTGTTACTTTTAAAATCGCTATTCCAAATGTTTAGGTCAAGAGGAAGAAAAGAATTGTTGTAACATGCAAATAATTTTGTCCCTTGACTTCTTTTTGTTCTGCTGTCCTAAAGTAGGGGAGCACTTGAGCAAGAGCTTAATTTTAAGCACATGCAGCAATCTTTGGGAATTCAAGGGGATGGGGCATGTGCTTAATGCTTTTTTGAACAATGTTGGTTTTCAGAGTTGAAGGCTTTGTAGGAGACTTGATCCTTTAAACTGGTTCCTGTTTATGTACACTTCAATTTTATAATATTGTAAATTTTTCTCTTCTATCTTCAATATCCTCAATGCTACATCATATAATGAAAACAATACTGGTCATGCCACTTGCCATTACTGAAGTAGGCAGTGAAATTGTTTTTTTCTGGACTAACTGGGGAAATAATGTAAATCATAGATTTACAAATGTTCTCTCAGGAGAAGTCCACAGTGCTTGGCTGCAAAGAATGACACAAGTTTGGTTTAGCCATAAAAGGGTGGTCATCTCAGCAGGTCAGTGATGTTTTTCAAAGACACATTGTTGATTTTAGGCTAGCTGATAATTTATTCCCTGAACTCTAGCTTAAAAAACAATGCAGGGTAAATATTGAGAATAATAAAGGCCGTGCTGCCATTCAGTATGCACAATGCTCTCACCTTCCCTCTCCCACCAGCTTCTCTGCATTGTTGCCTTCTGCATTTCTCATAGAGAAATGGAGATGACCTCCATGATTATTCATGGGGGTGTTCAGATAAGCCCTTTTTTTCACAGGCAGCACACATACACACACTCACAAGGACTGTTTTAATTTGAATTTATATTGCAAGTTCAGCTATCACTTCCTCTGTTCCCACCCTGCCTTTTGGAAAGATACCCAGTCACATGATACGCTTGTAAAAATGCTTGCTGATTGAGGAAGGATGCAGGAAGGATATGGTTTTGCGGTGATTGCATAAGTGTTGTGTAGGACCTGAAGCCTTAGGTTAATATGAAGACGAGTTTAGATGTGAATTTCAAAGATTTATTTCTTCTGATTTTTGAGTAAGTCATAACTCCTGAGCACTTTGCCTGCTTTAGAGAGCCGTGGACTAACCCGTGTTAACGGGATCCTTTGTGTATTAACATGGATATCAATACATAATCAGCACCCTGGATTTCCTGCCTCTGTTCTATCAGAGAGCTCAAAGCTTTTCAGAGAAGTTGTCTCAAAAGTTTCTTTTCAAAACTGTCAGATGCAATCATGTCTTAGCAAATGTATTTCCCATCAAAATCTCTTGGGAAGTTTCACCATTTGCATAAGGAAAGTTCTTACCCTAGCACAGAGATCTTTCTAAAAGATGCTGTGTTCCCCCTTAATGAAAACCTAGGACCTGAAGAGCTTGAAACCGCATGTCACCCATTCCTGTAATAGGAGTGTACTTACTGCTATACAGTGAGGGAGCTGGAGCACGGAGGTTTGTATTTTAAAGGTTTGTTTTGTACATTCCATGTTCTGCCAACATCTAACATCTGTATTTATTTTTTGAACTCTTCTTAGTGGATTAGATGCATTTGTTCAGTTCCAAGAATAATGCTTGATTTCCTGAATTTATAGGTTGCAATAAAATCCATTCGTAAGGACAAAATTAAGGATGAACAAGATATGGTTCACATCAGACGGGAGATTGAGATCATGTCATCCCTCAGCCACCCTCATATCATCACCATATATGAAGGTTAGTGAATGTGATTTTCCTCTCTGACTGCTCTGTTAAGTCTTGCAGACCTGATGTTCATGTTTCTTGAGATCGGGCGCCAAACCAACCCCTATCCTTGTGTAACCCATCCCTTACCAGCAAGACTGCCTTGAGCACTGCCTTCTCTCTGAGCTACCAGTGTTTCACAGATGCATAGACCTTTGCTTGGAAGAGCTTCTTCTTGTGTGAGTTCACTGTGTCAATGGCAGGTGGGAGATGGTTGCATGTGTCACCTCATGTCCTTGCTCCCAGTTCAGTCCTTGCACAGTTTAGTTTCATTTCACCCTCATTCATGAACCAGCCTGATGTTTGTTTCTGTTCCCAGCCCCTAGACTGGGAACAGAAACAGACAGTCCTCATTTGCTTTATTTTCCCTGGACTGCACAGGACTGCTCTTATCTGCTCTAGGACTTTGGTCCTCCCTTACCTGCCAGTTCGAGTTACAATAATTTCACGATTATAAGCCGCACCTCTTTCATTGAAGAATCCAGCCTACCCCAGCAGTGCGGCTTATATTCAGGTGCGGCTTATTTATGGACAAATCCCAGTGACATACCAACCCGGAAGTGAGAGCCGGCCGGGGAGGGCGCCTGGGGCTGCCTTTAAAGGCTTCGCTGGTCTATGGAAACTGTTTGCAACTTGAGCACCTGACACCAAACCCAGCTGGCAGTGATTCTGTTACTAATTTGTTACTTTGTTACACATGGATCCTCGTTTAAAAAAAAAAAAGGGGTGGGGGGGAAATGTGCGGCTTATATTCAGGTGCGGCTTATATATGGACAAATCCTGTGGTCTACCCGGAGGTGCGGCTTATATTCAGGTGCGGCTTATAATCGCGAAATTACTGTACTAGTTCTGTCATTGCAGCTTTTCCCCCTGAATCCCAGCACCCGCTTCCTGTCCACCTCTGCACACTTTCCTGTCTGTCTGGTGGCTGGCTTATCATTCTTGCTTTCTTATCCTGTCTTCCTCCTCTACCTCCTTCTTCCTGGGACATGGCTAGGAAGGTTTGCCAGTTTGTTTATGTCTCAGCATTAGCTGGGCAAGTCAGGCCATGTACATGCTTAAAGACACGAGCAAAAAGGTCTGTTGCTTCAAGGAGGGAGGCTGCTTGTTGGACCTGGGATGTAGATTCCAGAGGTTCAGAGGGACGTGGATCAGGCAGCCTTGTCCCTGGGGATCACCCCTTTTCCTCTGTGAAGAGCAGGAAGCCTGGATGTAGCCCTACAGATTTCCATAGCCGTGAGGTAAATGCAGAAGGTGATGAGATGTGTATGGCAGCTCTGCTCTGAGAGTTGATACCACTGATTAAAACAAGGGCTGTCTTGGCGTACTGTTACACTATCACATATTGAGTTATTCAAAAGCATGTTCTCGTACTTGAAAAGAGATGAGTATCTGTCTTTTTATTGAATAAACTCATAAAAGGATCTGGAAACAGAAAAGGGGAGGGATGCTGTGTCAGCATGTGGGTTGCAAATGGAACAAAAGTTACTTCAAATGTGGATGGGAACTCAGGAAAAAAAATACTAAGCATGCTGTGGTTCTTTGACCAATTGCCCTTCTCATCCTTACTTTAAATAGTTTTTACTGAGTTTAAATATTTCTAAAAGTGAAAAAGATTACAGCATTTTTAGGAAGCAGACACTAAGTCCTGTGGGAGCAAAACTTCCTTCCCTGGCCCTGTGGAGGGAGGAGCAATGCGTCTGCAGCAGAGCCAGCTGAGCTGCATGATGGAGAATTCATCTTGTCTGAGGAGCTTGAGCACCTCTGTCAGGTTCTGGTGTGTTTTCCAAGCAGTCAGATTCAGTATTTGGCCTGTAGCAGCCAATGCTGTAACTTAGTTAAGGTGGCACTAGGAAGATGTGTGGTTGTGCAGCTGAAACCACACAGGAGCTGCCCAGAGGTGAGGGTGTGACCTCAGGCATCCTTGTGCGTGTGCTTCTCTTGAAGCTGAAGAGTACTTGTTGTGAAGTTAAGGGACTGTATCAAGGACTGGAGTGTTTGTATCCTCTCGAAATTGGATTTGAAACACATAGCTATTCCTCTTGAGTGATGTATAAAGAGTGATAATACTGCTATGGGCTGACACAAAGTGTTGAAGTCAGTAAGTCCTGAAGATGGGCCTAATCTCACCAAAATTAAGCAATCCAACATTTCTGCAGCTGGTGGATGCTTCAAGTCTAGCGTCCTCTTTAGTCAAAAGAGTTCAGCATCTTCACATGGTGGTTGGTTCCCTGCTGGGAGAGTTTTTTTAGAAAAGGGGTATAAATGACATATTGGAGGCTTCTGTTGGAGTCTAGCTGACTAACTTAGATCACAAGCTTAAGTTGAAAACTGAAGCCACCCTAGAGATATTTTACTCCTATCTCGCAAATTTTTACTGTAGGTTTCCAGACTGCCACTGCACATCTGACAGTTCTCTCTATAGGTGCCAGGTTGCACAGATATACATAACATGGACAATGCTGGATGTCCCTGTAATAATCTTTGAAAGCTCTTTGTGCTGCCTTTGCTAACGTGTTTTCCTTAAGTAGGATCTTGTTTATGTATCCTTTTGACCTTCCCACTAATAGCAATTAACCTCTGAATTTGTCTACTTGATGTAAACACAACCTTATCTTTTTTATTGATACCAAGCAAATTCAGATGTGTGGAAACCAAGCTTTCCAGTTTAGAGGTACTTCTTTGTAACCTAATCATAAGGCATGTACCTTGCCCGTTACTGCCAGGGCAGATGTACAGTGGTGACTAAAGAAATTCCATCCTCTCAGCAGGGCTGTAATTGGCAATCTGTCGAGTGTGGCTGTGAGGGAAGTGTTCCTTTAAGTGACTTTAAACTCTTTGAAAGGGACTGGATAAGCAGTTGGCTTTGTTGGCAGTGTTCTGATTTCAGCACATAAATTTTAATTTATAAAATAATGCTTCTGTCCGTTCATTTGTCTGTCTCTCCCCTGCCCCTCGCCCTTCCTTTGCCCTATTGCTTTTTTGCCTTGAAAACTCCAGGATTTTATAATAAAGCCTTTGAAAGCTAATGTATTTTTCCAGGGGTAGCTTGAGTGCAAAATCTACCTCATCTGGCAATACTTTACAAAAGTTAAACCAGGGAAGGAACATTCTGCAAACATTTAAACACATGTTGGGCCAATCATGAGAGTGAAGTTTCACTTGGTACATTTAGGAGTGAGTTCTTGAGTCTTTGTAGTGTGAAATACAGTTGTCTGTGTCACTGTTTCTGTGCTGAAAAAGTTGTCCTTGGTCAGCACAACCATACAGAAAGGTCTTCCCTTTTGCAAAACGCACTTAAAGGTGAATAGACTATTAGCTAAAATGTTTGTAGAAATAGTTTACTGAAGATCTTCCCTGGAGAATGATTAAACATTAGGATCAAAATTTGGTGCCAGTGGAACATGATGGTTTTAATGTAAATGAGTAACTGAAGGAAAGTGTGTGCTGAAGTGCTCTGCTGAATTGGGGCCAGGATGCTTATGATAGTGCTGCGCCCTTTGCATTAACAAGGCACAAAATATGGATCTCTCAAGTAAGATGCACTTCGTGCTTTTTGTTTCTAGGTTGCATTTTTGGTACTCTTAAGACAAAGCACAGAGATTCTCTGTCATGTCTCTGTGCCAGTCCACAATGGCTTGAGCTAGGTTGCATGCCTAATCAGGAGACTGGTTCAGCTCTACTTTCAAACCCCAAAGGCAATGGGAGATAATCTGACAGTGTGTAACAGCAGTGGCATAGTACACCAGGATACTCACTGCACTTGTCAAATACATGTTCAGTCTTACATTTTGTGCCAGACTTAATGCAACAAAACATAAACACACTTGGTGTTTCACACGTACACAAAGGCCTGTCTCCAGTGTGGGGAGCTGTGTCAGTCAAGTCACCGACCATATCATCAACAAAACCAGCTGATTAAAAAGTTAAGATTTAATTTAATTTCTGATTAAGAAATCTGCCTATGTGGCAGCTGTTACAGTGTGTGGACATGAGCCATTGCTGAGGAGCTGCATCCCTGCAGCAGCACTGGATCAGTAAAATGTCTCCCCCAGTCAGCTGCATGTGGACCTCAGGGTGGGGCAGCAGCCAGGGCCAGGGTGGCACAACAGTCACCTATCTCAGGCTGTGACAGTTCACAGCAATCCCAGCCTCTGTCCCAGCCTTTGCTATCTCCTAGTTTTCCGACATGATCAAAACAAACTTTGGTGCCTAATGACCCCACCCCTTCTGTGTGCAAAACACCTGAAAAAGTCGCAAGTCCCTTCAAACATCACGTGGATGACTGGAATTTGATCAAGAATATTGGAAGTTGGAAAGCTGAAATGATTCTTTTTGGCCTGGAGAAAGTACTTCAGCAGTGATGCTGTTTAACCACATTTCTAATTGATTTCCTCTAATTATGTAGGCTTTTGACCTTTGAGTGCTTTATTCTCATTGTTTTCAGTTGATAACATCCAAGAACATCAAGTAATTCAAGTGTCTGGAGATCCTAATGAAACAAGAATAAAAAAACTTAACTCTTTAGTTACCATACCCCAGCTTTGTGAGTTTCCTGTCATTCAGGGTGATCACCTAAACAGCACTTCATTGAACATGACATAAACTCGAATGTGTGTGATCACAGCCAGGTCCAGTTTAAATGTCAAACTGATTGCCAGCAGCGATGAAATTTATTTGCTTCTTCTCATTTACACAGTCCTACCATAGCAATGTAAATATTTGCTTCTCTGAAGTTCCTCAACAGTTTAAGTCATAATTTAAATAAAAGGGAGTTAGCTCTTGTATTCTTTGTTGAAACAAAGACAATTAGTGTAATGTGTTATTGTGGCCAAATTAGCAGCTGTCATTTTTCCTTCCTTTTAAAGAGCAAACCATCATAATCTGCATATCCTCAGTCTTGGTCTGTGAGAAACAACCTCACCAAGGATAATAGTTCCCATTCTGATTTAATCTCCTCACTGGGGAGTAAATTATAGCATGCTGTCTGATTTAAAAAGATTATTGCAGGATCTTAACTACGTTCCTTTAATTTAAAAGGAGATGCAATTTGGCTGAATAAATCCATAATTCAGGAAAACAATTTAACACAAGCTTAGCATTAAAACACATGCTTTATATCTTGATATCTTCAATTATAGCTAAGCATATGCATAAATTTATGTGTATGCATATAAGTGGTTTTCTCATAGGACCTGGGATATTTTCATGTCTGCTATATGCTGTTAAAAACAGTAGTAAAATACTACTACTACTAAAAAACCAGCTAAATAACAATTATTCCAAGGGGCTGTAAAACAGTCAAAAACATCAAAGCTGAATCAAGCTGAATTTCTAAGGTTAAAGACAGTTTTTAGTACTCGCGTGACTTTTTGAAGAATAATTCAAGGTTTATTACACAAGTGAGGTAATTGGGCCATACATGAATTTTCTGAATGAAAAGGTTATTCTAGTCTGCATGTCCAAAATTAAAAACAAACTTGCTGGTTCTTTTGATTTGGCTGATCTTTAATAAAAGAGCGTTTTGTAGAAGTGGAAAGGTACTTCTGTCTGCGGCTGTTAGGAGAGTAATAAAAATACCACTGAATGGAAAGACACCAGATGGAAGGAATGTCAACATACTGGAACTAATTTAGGAGATTGCTCTGATAGAGAGCAAAGGCATGAGGAGAATTCAAATGGTTCCAATGCAAAGAGATTGGCCGCCCCTCTTAAACTAACAAACTAAAATCCTTACCCCAGGGTTACATGTAAACCAAATGGAATCAGCCCACAAGGAGGTAGTCATTTGGGGGGGCTGAGGGTTTAGAATCCACCCCCTCAGCACCCACTCAAACTTTACTATTCTATGAGCTTGGAGGAAGGGCAAAAGCCTCCTGCCTTTTTTTTTTTTTTTTTTTTTGGGTAGTAAGTTAGTCCAAAGTGAACTGTCCTAATAGAGAAGTACAGTGTACCATTAAATTTTTCTGACTGATGTTTACAAAACTGTGCCCATCTGGGCTTTCAACAATTTTAGGGGAGAAGCACATCTTATCAGTGAGTGAACGTAGTGAGTATGTTCATTTGGTGTCAGACTTGTCCCATGAATTTCAGAGGAGGTGACTTTGGTGTAGCTAGAGGGAAGAATTTGGCAGTAGGGTTGAAAAGAAAAGTGCTGATGAGCAAGAGGTCAACCAGTGCTATTTGGAAAATGGAAGACTGTAGATAGAAGCTGAGTTCATAATTTCACAGCCTCTAAATATAAGTAAGTGGAGAGATTATATGCAAGAACTATTACTATAATAGAACGACCTGCAAAAGAGGGACAGGTTGTTCACGTTACAAAATGCACTTTGTCTCAGATATGTCTTAGATAGTGAGAAGTGAAATTCTTTCCCAATTTCACATTTATATTCTTCAGGGAACTTTGAAGTCAGCAGATTTGGTTTCAGTTATGAGCCTGGAAGTACAGACTTTTTCTCTGTCACTTTTGACATCTCCTGAGGATACAATTACAGTAATTTCACGCATATAAGACGCACTGGACTATAAGGCACACTTCCGGGTTTTGATCAAAATTTTAGGCTTTAAGGTGTGCCTTACAGTCGTGAAATTTCTGTACATTCTGTTCCTCACACCATGAGCTTCGTGCTGTTCCTGCTCCTGATTCCTGGTGTGCTCTCACACTGCTGTCCCTGATTCCTCCCCTGTGGCCACATAAAGTGCAGTCATCTCCACAGTCAATCCTTCAACTCAGTAGACTCTGTCTGCTAAGGAGTACAGTAATGTCACAATTATAAGTTGCACCTGATTATAAGCCGCACCTCCCGGTAGCTGGGTAGACCACGGGATTTGTCCACATATAAGCCGCACCTGAATATAAGCCGCACTTTTTTTTTTTTTTTTTTTTTTAAGGTGAGGATCCATGTGTAACAAAGTAACAAATTAGTAACAGAATCGCTGCCAGCTGGGTTTGGTGTCAGGTGCTCAAGTTGCAACAGTTTTCATAGACCAGGGAAGCCTTTAAAGGCAGCCCCAGGTACCCTCCTGGCCAGCTCTCACTTCCAGGTTGGCATTTCGCTGGGATTTGTCCATAGATAAACTGCACCTGAATATAAGCTGCACTACTGGGGTAGGCTGGATTCTTCAATGAAAGAGGTGCGGCTTATAATTGTAAAATTACTGTAGTAGTGATTTGCAAGCACTACTCTGCAGCAGCACTTGACCACTATGGCTGAGGCAGTGCAGCAGCCCTCCTGCACATCAAGGTCTTGTTGCGGCTCTCAGAGTAACTCGGCTTGCAGAGTGGTAAATATAAAGACAGTGGCTCAGAAATAAATGATGCACAGCCAGTAGCAAATATTTCTCCTGCTGCTGTTCCCTTCTAATACGTGAAGCTTGTGCTTTGTAAGCAACCCCGCTATCTTGGGGCTTAATTGTGACAGGCCATCTCCTTTGCTATCCATGTCTAAGTGTTGGTACTGGCAGATTTCCACTTATCTAAACTGGCTAGCCATTTGCAGAGTATTGATGGTTTGAAAAATTCTAAAGCAGTCCCACCTTACTTATACATGACCTCCTTCCCTTGACCTTGCTCAGGACTGAGGAGCAGGCACCTGGGAGGTTCCTGGGGTTCAGCATCCTGCCAAAGCCATGCTTCTCTGTGGGCAGTAGGTGCAGCCAGGGTTCAGGCACAATTCTAGTTGGGGCTGAGTTTCAGAATGAATATGCAGTAGGATGGCAGGTAATAAATCATCTGCAGCAAAAACAAAGAGTGAACCAAGCAGTCCCAGAAGCTATATGAAGGCAACCCGTCCGTCATCAGCCCACAGGTTACAGCCCAGGTGCTAACAGGGCAGTGTATTTATTACCTCATTATTCTTTGCAGTAAGTTAATCCAACCTTTAATTAATGCCCTCCTCTCTTCCGCCAGCCACTGGCCAACAAAGCTTTCTTGAGCATATGTTTATAAAACTACATGCTGTGCTCAGAAGGGAAATTCAGAAGTGCCTGTGTGAAACCTGCCTGACATCCTAAATACTACTGTGAAAATTCATGGTGTACTTGGCTGATGGTGTGAGACTTGCCAGAATACCACCTTGTCATTTGCCTGATAGTCTTGACCACTGAATTCCTCTTGAAGGCTCTGTTTGTGTATGCACATAAATTCCACTGCCTTTCAACTTCCTCTTCCTTCAGCCTCAACTCTCATTTTAGATTTTTTTTGGTCTCCTGTTCAGTTCCCTCTCTGCAGGAAGAAGCTGTGTGCCCACTCATGAGTTTCAGCTGATATGGTGGAGGTCCTCTGACGAGAAATAACGCAGTTATAAAAAAATACCTCCCAATTCACCTCTGTTCCTGGGTGGAGGAACAAATTGCTGTTTAATTCTGTAATTGCTCAGCTGTGGAGATGGTGAGGAGGCCTTTGTAATGTCGCCTAAGTCAAGGATTGTTTCCCTCTCAAAATTCTCTTGTATGAAGACGAATGTGCCAGTAAACTGAAAGCCAAATATGAGTTTCTGTAACAATTCTGGTCTCATTGATTCTAGTGTGGCTTTGTTACAAAAATTTGAAGTTTGGAACAGGGATTTATGCTTTCCTAAATTCAGCTTGATGGTATTATCTCAGTTTCCTAGAGAGTGTTAAAGAAAATTTGATACAGAAACTGCTTTTGAATGCACACATTCCTCCAAACCAAATGTTTTCCACCTCATTTCTGTAGAAACGTTGGAAAATACATCTGGATAGGGACTTGTTTTAATATGGCAAATTTGAGTCCAAAGAAATTAGATTTTAGAATTTAAAACTTCAGAACATCAAGGATGATTTGAGAAAACCCTTAGGACTGAGTAATGAAGGCAAAACTTTCATAAAAACACAGCCTAGAAGAATTGTGGCAGGCCTGTTATTGCTGTTGTTGTCATCAGCAGCACTGAACACCTGGTGGGGCATCAGCTTTTGGGGCAGTGGGATAAGAAGAGCCAAGGGCAAATGTGCCTCTTAGCTGAGGGTGGTCCTCAGTTGGACCTGCTTGGGATGTGCATTCCCATGAAAGTGCACTCAGATCGTTTGTGCTATGTGACAACTTCACCTGTATATGTGTGATACAGCAACGCCTAACTCATGGAATCAGCTGGGATTTTGGGGGAATTTTGTGGTGTTGTTGTTATTGTGTGATTTATGTGTTTGTTTTAAATCAGATCTCTTATATGAGCATTTTCAGTGATTTGTCTCAGCTTACTAAAACGATTTCTTTTTGTCTTCTTAAACAAGCTTGTACCTAACAAGCCTTTCCGAGCTTAAAGAAGCAAATGTGAGCATTGCTGTTTTATTGGTAACACATCACAGCACTTCCCTGTATGACACGGGGCATGTTCAGTTTTTCCCAGACAGTATCAGTCTGTCATTCTTGGAGAGGATACTGTATGTATAATCCATCCAGAGACGGCTTTTCCAGTTTCCGAAGTTTATTGCTAATGAGGATGCACATAGGATGTAATCACTGGCAGAGGCCTCTGCTTTGGGGTACAGTGAGGCCAGCAGACAAGTAAGCAGCCAATTTTATCTGGCTGTTTGTGCTCCGTTTTATCAGAGCTGTTTGGCATGGGTTCAGGGGTGTTAGAGTGAGCTGCAGAGGCTTTGGCTTGTAGATTTGAGTGACAAGGTGTGAGAGGACATGAGACAAAGCCTAAGAGAAGCAAATATCTGTGTCTTGAGAGAGGAGCTGTGCATTTCACTGCAAAAGCTGAAGCTTAATTCTGTTTTTTTTTTTTAATTCACCAAAGACTACTGACTGAACTTTGATAAAGAGATATAGGAAGTTATCATTACAGTAAGGCTGGTCAAAACTAGCATCTGTTTGGAATAAACCCTTTAACCTCATTAATTTGTATATGCCTTGCTGCCAGTGTGACCAGTGCTGCCACAGATAAAAGGAAAAGGAAAATCACCACGTTTTCATATCACAGTGGTTACTTATGGCAGGTGCAGGAAGTTTCCAGTGGGTTGCAGTGGATTTTTGGAGACAAAAGAAAATACAGTAATT